>SZWC01004558.1:8853-11353 GCA_023375785.1 Penium margaritaceum
CCCCCCCCCTCAGCGCCTGCCATCGACTGCATCCGCGGCCGAATTGATCAACCGGCTCGACTCGACTGAACCGACCACACCGACTGCCAGTCGAGCCTAGTAAGTTGGAGTTGATGTAAAACATAGGCTCACACCAGTGTTGTTCAAGGCTCGATGTAGGAACCCCACAACGACATCTTTGCATCGATTCACATCAGTATTTCATCGATGCCGATGTCCTTGTGTGGGGCACCCGGGTTCATCCAAAAACCCTGTTCGGTTCTAACACTAATTTTGACCGCGAAGGAAGTGAAATGGCTCGAAGACCCCTCGACCGTTTTATGGCATTGCGCACCTCTTCATCTATATACCCTCACCGGTGGACGTGCACACATAATTGATTCCATGCATCATGAGGTCCACATCATGCCATGTGGACCATGTATCCTCAATGACCAATCATGTCCTCATGCCATGCCTCTGTTGGAGATATGCAGAGGTGTTGTGGCTTGCTGCTGTCTTGTCGCCAGCCACGCAAGACGGATGTTGGCGGTCGCAAGTCCACGTCTGTAAACATCGTTCTTCTACTTTTCCGTCACTTGCGTCGGACATCCTTGGTGAAAGAAATGAATCTGCGGTACACTAGAGACAACCTTAGACTCTAAGAAAGGACAAGATAAACAGATGCGTATCGTAGTCTCACTTATTGTGAGGATTGACATTGCACGCATCTCTTGCGTACTCGCGTAGACTCTTGGATGTCATCACACCAGCGGCTGGCAAAGCTAAACGTTGCCGAAGCCCATGCAAGCACCATAGCCACCTCCTCTCAAGGCACTGTCACTGACAAGGCCTTGTGGTTTGGCGCCAAACCCGCATGTCTCGCTACAGCTGGTGTCTTTGACGCAAGTGGAATCCCCAAAAGAGTCGGCGGCCCACGGAAGACTTCTTGACAAAAGAGCTCTTGCGATGTTTTGAGAAGCGGCTCATGTGCTGTCGAGTACGGCGGGACGTGCGACCACATTCACGGGCATTTTGTGTGCAACAAACACAACGTGGGGAAATGCTGCATCAAGCTCCTCCGACACCTTAGCGAGTTTTGGAAGGAGGTCATACACCATGGTGCCACAGCTAGGCAAGCTGAACCTTGTAGTTGTCTTCTTGACAGACTTGATGACCTCCATGAGCGCAGTTTCACGGTAGAAAGAAATGGGGTAAGCACCAATAGCAACTAGTTTGACAATTGACAGTTGGCAACATTTTGATACACACTTTGCCTCTGTGTTTCAGAAGCTTCATAAGCTAAAAGCGTGAGGAATGGAGAATCATCAGGAAGAAAGTGTTCTGGCTTCAGGTGCATCGGTTGAAGGATCTGCTACTGCCCCTTATCCATGTTCAGAGGGTTTCCGACAAGCCGGGTGGTAGTGATGGAGAGATGTATGAGGATGTGTTGGAATGCACCGAGCAAATGGGAGGTCTTTTTGAGAAGAGTGGTAAGAGAGGTCATCGCGTAGCAGAGAGCCAAGTGAAGTTTCCACTTGGGAAAGGACATAACGGGTCGAAGAACTTGTGGAGTCCACTGCAGTGCACGCAGCTGCACACTGACTGACCCTAAACATTTTGGCAATGATATGTCCACCGACTGCAACACTGAGCAGGAAGGACAGGCAGTGGTAGAGGCTTTGGTGTTGGAGGAGGACCATGCTGTAATCGTGCGCGAGAGTGAAGCTTTTCGAAAAGCAGAGGTCAGTCTTGTGAGTGATGGTCACTCAAGAGAATGAGCAAGGCCATCGCAGTCGTAGCTAAGGTGAAATGCGGGACAATGTTGACGGTCGAGTGGCATGTCAATCACATGCGCAACATTGCCTCTGCTCCGAGACTTGGCCTTCAAAGTCTCCTTTCAGCCATGTACATCTTCAAATTCTAAGACAATCATTTCATTGCACGAGCTCTTTCACATTGCCAGGAGAAACAGGCTGGGGGTGAGCACGCTGGAGCTGCTGGTGCGGTGCCATGTATGACTGCGTAAGCATTACTGCCGCAACGGGCGCAAGGCTTCAAAGGATGTGGCCAGGACAGCAATTGTTGATGTAGATTGGGAGACCCCTGTTGACGTAGACAGGGAAAATGATGGGGAAGTGATGGAGGAAGAAGTCATGAGTGAGCCTGAAAGCGACCATGAAGGTGACAATGACGAGGGTGAGGAGAGTGAGGAGGAGCTGACGGCGGACGACGACGTGGTGGAAGTAATGGCAACTGTCCGCATGCTGAGGATTTACCAAGGGCTTCCAGGCGCACGTCCACAGCATCTACACGATCATGAGAAACCGGCAGATAAAGCCAACAGGAAACAAAGCATCAGCAGCCTGCAGCAGCAACAGTGAGTGACACAAGATGGAGCAACAGCAGCAGACTCAACACCAGCAGAAGTGATGGATGAAGTCCTTGCAGCAGAAGATGAAGCACCTGCAGCATTGGACTCAACATCAGTATCAGCAGCAACAGATGCAAAAGCAACAAC
>SZWC01004558.1:13853-23013 GCA_023375785.1 Penium margaritaceum
TCGTAGTGCGGGAGGCATTGGACAACCTAAGGACGCGAATTGCATTGGCCTGCGACGTATGGACAAGTGAGCAACGGAAAGTATTCCTCGACAACACAGCGTATTAGTTGGACACAGAGACCTAGCAGCAGTGCATGTGACACTCGACTTCCTCCCCCTCGCTAAGTGCCATGCTGGCAACTTCCCGGCAGCGACAATGTCGTGGAGTATCTTCGAGGAGTACACACTACAAGGTAAGGTACGGTCAGTGACCTTCGACAATGCAATCAACTTTAACATGACAAAGCACCTGCTTGAAATGCATCTCAAGGAGTTTGATGAGTAGTGGTTCTTCGAGTGCTTCTCTCATGTGGTGCAGACGGCGGTAGAAATAATCAATTGTCACAACAATGATATCGAGAGGATGGTGGTGAAAATGAGGAAGATTGTGTAAATGGTGCGCAACTCACCAAACCTCGCCACTTTTTGGCGTGAGTTTAGCAAGGAGATAGGTGGAAAGCTTGTGGAAGATGCCCCCACATGCTGAAGTAGGACCTTCCAAATGTCACAAACCTTTGAGGAGACTGAACAGAAAGATGCAATTCATAACAGGGTGGACAGAGTGCACCAAACAACCCTTCACGCGGGATAGTGACAACGCAGTGCTGCTGGCATGGCTGTTACAGATCCTTGCCCTATTTGCCACCATGACTGCAGAGATGGAGGTAGACAAGTAGGTGACCTTGTACAAGGTCATCCCTAACTACCACAATCTTGTGATACACATGACTGCGTATAGAGATGAGGAGAACGTGCCTGCGACGTTGAGGGAGGTCTTGGTGCCTCCGGTGAAGCAGGTCACAAAGCTTAGCAGCGACAAGAGCTTCATCTCCGACGTCCCATGGGTGGCGGTGATGATGGATCCGTCGAAGGGTCTTGACTGCTTGAGCCTGTTGGCTCCCAACGTAATCAAATAGGTGACAGCTGAGCAGTCGCGCACTTGTTTCATCAGAGTGCTTGGTCCTTATCTGCGACGGGCGGACGAGGTGAGGCAGCAGGCGACAGGGGGAGTGGTAGAAAGAGTGAAGGTGCAAGCGCATCAGCAACCACGAGCAGCACACTGACAGGAGGGGATGGTGTGAGTGGGAAACTGCTAGCACCGACGCGTGCAACCAAGGCAACGCGGGGGACCGTTGGGGCGGGGGGCGTGTGGGCAACGGAGGGGAGTGCCACCTCGTACAACGAGGTAGAGCAGTTTCAGGGGCGTAACGAGGGGAAGTGCCTTATCCATCACTAGAGCACGCACATCGATGTGATGGATATGCGGCAGTGCACGATGGAGATGTATGTCGTGCCTGCGAGTAGCGCATCTGTCGAGTGCATTTTCAGCCTTGGCCGCAACATCATTGGGCAGGGCCACCATGGACTCAACAATGTCACCGTTCCTGCTCTCATGTGCTTGAACTGATGGTACACGAGGTTCGAGACTCCAGGATGAGGTACTACACTCTTGTGTCTGTACTTGTATCTTTACTTAAAAATGTACTTGTACTTGACCAAGTCATAAAAACAGGCATCGCATCTCCCATTGCATCATTCTCTCCTCTCCCCTTCCCTCCCCCCCGTCTCCTTCCCCCTCCTCCCTCATTCCCCCTCATCCTCGCCTCCATGTTTCGTTTGTTCTCTCATGTATGTATGTGCATTAGGAGGACAAGCTCCTTGTTCGAAGGGGAGAATCATCGTAATGGTGGAGGATATTTATCGTGATGTGGGGGATAATGATCGTGATGGAGGTGGGGCCACTATCGTGAAGGAAAAAGGATAACTATCATCCTTGGGGGGATATTATTATGGGATCAAGATAACGTAAAGATTATCTGCCCCCACAGGAAGATAAGATACGTACAAATTATCATGACAAGTTCTAATTGGGTAGGGCTGGTAGTCTGATTTCGTGTAAATCGCCCGTTTCGATTTTTTTTAATCAATCGAAGATCGTGCATTCGATCACAGATCGAATTGGTCAAGGTGCCTCTCTCCCCCCAAATCGTAATCAGATTGCAGATCATGTCTGAAATCGATGTAATCGTCATCTTGGAGTTTTTCCTCCTTGGGATGTCCATATCTGTGTTTTGAGGCGTTCGATCTTGATACAAAAAACCGGATTAATCGTTTTTCACAGATCAAAATGATCTTTTTTCGCATTACGGGGAATCAAAATCGAATCGCCAATCAAATTGACGCCTTCGATCTGGTCGAGTGCGATCCAAATCAAGGTACGCTTAGTTGAAGTTTGGATTCGATCCGACTTTCTGGCTCAGATTGAAGAATCGAACTACCAGCCCTAACAATGAGTGCAATTGAGCCTACTCAAACTCATTCTCCTTCTTTGCAGGAGGATGGTGGATGCCCTATGGAGCTATGTGTAAGAACGCGGCGCAGTGTTTTACTCGCCGAATCTTCGCGAAACTAACGTTGCGCATCATTCAAAGTTGCGCCGATTTTTTTCCTCCTGCTAAAGACTTCAAATTTATCCCCTATCCCCCCCCGCCCTATCTCAGCACCATAGGTCAGGGCATGTCACCATGTATCCATGTTTTCCATGTGTCCTCTTGTCAAATTGACATGTCATGTCCAGTTGTCACCATGTCATGTAAAGTTCTCATGTCACCTTGTCCTCATGCCACCATGTGATCATGTCACAACATCTACATGTCATCATGTCACCAAGTCACCATCATCTTATGTCACCATGTCACCAGGTCATCATGTCATGACCTATGTCCGCGTGTCATCATGTCACGACCTATGCCACCGTGTCATCATGTCACGACCTATGTCACCGTGTCATCATGTCACGACCTACTGATGTCATCATGCCACTAGGTCACTATGTCAACGTGTCCCCATGGCCAAGGAAAAGGCATGCAAGTGGAAAGGAAAGCATGAAACATTCAAGGCATGTAAGACAAACGAGCGCCAGCTACACAGCGCCCATTGCTGTGCAAGACAGACTGCCCTTCATACGAGCTGTGTGCAAGCATCGACGGTAGATGATCTACCAATCTGTCTGCAGCCTCTCTCTTAAGCTTCCATCGCCGTCGTACACTGTGGTCAAGTCAAGCTCGAAGTTCTCCGTCACACTTTCCACGAGTGTGATCTAATGTGCACAGATCTCCTAGTCAAAGTTACATGCCTTGGACTCCGCTTCCTCATCTGAAGACTCACCCTCATCGTGTCCCTCACCCTCGTCTCCCCCCTCTCACCCCGCACTGGAGTCATTGTTATTCTCCCCCTTAGACTACTCGTCCTCCTCGCCCACAGCATCCTTCCCCTTCGCCGCTCTTGCTGTTGCTGTTGCTGCCGCTTCCAACTCGCGATTGATGGCCACCTCGGTCTCCAAGTCCTCAGCAAAGAAGTCATCAAGTGCTGCCGAGGAATCTGCTGCTGCTGCACTCAACAGGCCAGCACCGGTAGACAGCGACGTGACACCTGAACCTGAAGCACGCTTAGCTCCATAGCGACACTGGGCCGCCTCATTGTCATCCAAAGATGAGCCATTGTTCAAAGACTTCTCCGGCTCCCCATCAAGGATGTTGCATGCGTACGCCATCTGTGCTTCTATCTCTTTCTTCCGCTCAACATAGCGCCAAGCTGTCTTATTTCTAATGTTGGTGCTGCAAATGCAGCGTCGTCACTCGTGCCGCATGCTCAGGCGCTTCTTGTTGCCTACGTGCCCAAACTTGTTCCAGCCACGCTCACAGTTGGAGGCAGAGACCCCTTGGTAGAACGCCTTCTTTGCCCATACCTATGGCTCTGGTGTGTTATTCCCCATAAAGCGGCCACTAGCTGTACAGATCCAATTCCTTCTCCTTCACCAGCTCCAACGCTGCCACTGCCAACTGAGAGTCGAAATCTTCCAAGCAACATAGATACTTGGAGGTAAACTGGTTCTTCAGCATCTGCTTTGCACCCATGGAAGGCTCCTAGACAGCAAAAAATGTGTTCGAGTCGTAATGAACCTCAAGGATATCCACCTGGTCTTATGGAATGGTCGGGTTCAACGCCATCGCCACCAAGTGCAGCGATCTATGCAACCCCTTCTTCATGTCAACCTCCGGCACGCAATCCATGTGTCTGTCATTGCTTCAATGAAGCGTGCCGGCGAGCGAATTGGCGCGCACGCTTGTGTTTGCAATCAGGGCCACAGCAAGGTTGTTGTCCGTGCAGTTAGCATGGTCAATGCAAGCACTGGCGCTGCTGCCTCAGCTGCCTCACGCATGCGTTCAGTGACGAAGAGCATGCTGTTGTAGATTCGAGAAACCAACTCCTTGGTCATGTCAACGTCGCGGCATGTCGACAGTGGCTGAATCAGCTTTTCAAGTGCGACGCAACACGCCCAAATGCAGCTTCCAACACCTTCCGTTACACCCACATCCCAGTGCCCAAGGTGCACACCGAGATCCTTGCCCACTTTGCTGCAGCCACCATGTCCCTCGGCCGCTGCTGCAGCTGCACAAACCGCCGCGGCATGATCACTTGCGTCTCAAACCTAGTCACTCCCAGCTCCAAGTCGCAGAACACCTTGAACAGGCCGTTCACAGTTTTATGCTGCTTGATGAAGAGGACATTTTGGCTCACCTGCTTGAGCTGAAAGGCATACTCAGGCTAGCGAGACAAGATTGTCAGGATGGAATCCGCGTGGTGCGGTCCCGACGTTTGTCTGATCGTCTCTATTGGTTCACGTCTACTGTTTTGGGCGAATCTGAGACTGAGCGTGAGCTTTCTGGTCATCTCATGCTATGTGAGCAGGAATTTAGAGACAGTCATTTTGCGAAGGGAATAACGTCGTTTTGCGTTAGTTCTTTGAACATGAACATGATCACAACATTTATAGGACTATTCATGAGCTTTCCAACGCACCAAACTGGGCGCGATTCAGCCAAGCGTAGCTCAAGTTATGCTTGCCGAAGCGCAGGTCTCACCCACCACAGAAACACCTAACGCCTCCATGGCGCGCACACGCCGTGGCGCCTTCCTTCACGTGCGAAGCGCCTTTCCCAAGGCGCATGTCCCATTGCACATGGTGAAGGGGTCCCCTGCACTGTTTCCACGCGCCCTGCCCACTTTTGGATCGAGTTTGGTGATGGGGTGTGACGAGGTTCGAAACCTGTCCGCGGACCTGCAGTCAGAATTTTGACGAAGTCCCCGAGTAACAAAACGTACTATTGAGTTTCGGACGCCGAGCCAGATTTTTGGCTAAGTCCCTCAGTAACAACCTGCACTTCTGGATCCGGTGGATGATCCCCCGGATCAGGTGGATCATCTACCGGACGCCTCAGCAGGCCTATCGGAGCATTTTCTCCAGATGGTATTTTTGTTACTCGGTCCGGTCGAATATCGACCGGATTTCGAGTCGCAGCCGGCTCCAAGAGCCGCTGCGCATACCCCAACTTTAGAAGACCACAACTCCCTCGATACTTGTCCGATTCCGGCGAAACAACTTCCACCGGATTCAAGGACTCGTCAAGGGGTAATCCTCCATTTTAGGATCCGAGCAATTGTCGAGTCGCCAGATCCGCCGGAGCAGAGTTTCCACTTTCTGGCGGCTCGTCGACGCCTCTCGGCGCCGCACTTGGGCATGCGGAGGGGCAATTTTTCAACATTCTCCCCCTTCCACCTGCCATGCCCGCTACTCCTGCTTGCTCTCACTCATCTTCCGCTGCGCCCTCCAGCGCGTCATAGCTGGTCATCCCAAGTCTGGCCACGCTCATCGCGTGCCGGTCCGCGGGTTGCGCTTTGGTCAAACAATCCGCAAGCATGTTGTGCGTGCTGCAGTGCTGCAGCACCACTTGCCCCTTCTCGACCATGTCCCGTGCGTAGTGATAACGCACGTCGATGTGCTTCGTCCTCCTGTGCTGCGTCGGGTTGTTGGTCAGCGAGATGGAGCCGGTGGTGTCCTCTTGCACCACCGTAGGCTCCAGCTGCGGCACGCCCAGCTCCCCCAGCAACTTGCGGAGCCACACCGCCTCCTTGACCGCCTGGGCCAGCGCGATGTACTCTGCTTCCACTGTGGAGGTGGCAACGAAGTCCTACTTCCTACTGCACCACGAGACCGCTGCACCAACGAGGAAGAACACGTAGCCGGGTGTGGATTCCCGCTTGTCCACATCCCCAGCGTAGTCTGCATGTGTGTAGCAGACCAGACGCAAAGGGTCCGCCCGCCCCTTGCCGTCGAACCACAGATGCGCGTGCCGCGTCGCTTGCAGGTAACGGAGGATGCGCTTGACCGCCTGCTAGTGTAGTGGCCATGGGTCGGCCACGTACCTGCTCACTTGGCCCACCGCGTAGGCCAGGTCCGGTCGAGTCGCCACCATGGCGTACATGAGGCTGCCCACCGCCGATTGGTAAGGCACCCCTGCCATATCCTCCCGCTCTTCTTTTATTTGTGGCGCCATTGCCGCACTTAGTTCACAGGTCGTGGAGACAGGACTGCACACTGGTTTGCAGTCCTCCATGCCGTACCGCTTCAGCACCTTGGCCAAGTATTTGGCCTGCCCCAGCTCAAGCGTGCGCGCCCTCCGGTTCCGCGTACTGCTCACCCCGAGGTAGAACTCCAGCTCCCCCATGTCCGACATCTGGAACATGCTGCTCAGCTGCTCTTTCAGCTAGTGTAGGCTTGGCAGGTCTGAGGAGCACAAGATCAGATCGTCCACGTAGAGTGCGACAATATGATGGAGCTTCTTGCTGCGCCGCACGTACACACTGTGATCGGCCTCACAGCGCTTGAAGCCGAGTTGTGCCATGAAGCTGTCCATCTGTTGGTACCAGCATCGGGGCGATTGTTTTAGCCCGTACAAGGACTTCCGCAGCTTGCACACCTTCCCTTCCGGTGCCTCCACCCCCTCCGGCACCTCCATGTAGATTTCTTTGTTGATGATGCCGTTGAGGAAGGCCGTCTTTACGTCTATTTGATGGAGCTCCATCTCCTTCGCGGCTGCCACCGCAAGGATCGCCCAGATGCTTGTGAACTTGGCAACGGGGGCGAACGTCTCATCGTAGTGTTCGCCCTTCCGCTGTGCGTACCCCTTTGCCACGAACCGCGCCTTGTACTTGTCAACCACACCTTCCTTCGTGAACTTGGTCTTGAAGACCCATTTGGAGCCAATGACCTTGGCGTCTTTCGGCTTGTCAACCAGCTGCCACGTGTCGTTTTCAGCAATGGACGCCAACTCCAACTTGATGGCGGCGTCCCACTGCTCCCCCTCGGGCCGCGCAAGCGCCTCTTGCACCGCGTCATGCCAATCCATCGACCGGTGCCTGCGTCGAAACGCTTCCCCGTTCTCCGCTGCCTCCCGCTGCGGCGCGGCAGTCTTGGCGGCGTTTCGTCGCGGTGCTGCGATCCTTCCGACTCAGCCCGCTCCGGTGAATCATCGACCGGACGGCTTCCCGAGGATTCTTCCCGCTCCGGTGAACCATCAACCGGACGGGCGGCGCGTCCGGAGGATTTTTCTCCGACGCCCGACGCGAACTCCATCGGGAGTGCGCGCTTCGGCACTCNGCCTGCGTCGAAACGCTTCCCCGTTCTCCGCTGCCTCCCGCTGCGGCGCGGCAGTCTTGGCGGCGTTTCGTCGCGGTGCTGCGATCCTTCCGACTCAGCCCGCTCCGGTGAATCATCGACCGGACGGCTTCCCGAGGATTCTTCCCGCTCCGGTGAACCATCAACCGGACGGGCGGCGCGTCCGGAGGATTTTTCTCCGACGCCCGACGCGAACTCCATCGGGAGTGCGCGCTTCGGCACTCGCGGTGCCTCCTTCGACGGATCATTCCGTCGGATCTCCAGCCCAACTGCATCGTCGTCGGAGTCCTCCGCGTCGGCTGCTGCACCTGCTGCACCGCCGCGCTCCGACGCCGCATCATCGACCTCCACGTCCGCCGGCTCCTTCTCGTAGTCGAGGAGCTGGAACCACTCCCCCTGTTTTGGAGTGTTCCCGACGCTCATGTCGTTGCTGGTGCTGCTGAAGCTTTGCAGCTCGTCGAACTTGACGTCACGGCTGCGGATGATCTCTTTCTTGCGCGGGTCCCAAAGCCGGTACGCCTTTTGCGCACTCTTGTAGTCGAGGAACAGGCACGGCTTCGCCCGCGGTTCCAGCTTGCTGTCGCGTCGTTGTGCCGCCTGCACCATCGCGTGCGTCTTGCACCCAAAAACCTTCAGGTGCGCCACGTTTGGCTTGCGCCTGCTCCAAACCTCCTGCGGCGTCGTCCAGCCGCCCTTACCCTTCAACATTGCTGTTGGGGTGATGTTGATGGTGTAGCTCGTTGTACGCACAGCCTCCGCCCAGAACCCTTGCGGCAACCCCGCATCCACAAACATGGTCCGCACCATGTTGAGCAACGTCTGGTTCGCCCACTCCGCCACTCCGTTGGACTGTGGCGAGTATGGCGTAGTGGGTTCCCACTTGATGCCCTGTTGCTTCATCCACCCGCTGCAGTCCACGTACTCTTTGCCATTGTCGCTGCGTAGCGCTCTGACCTTCCGGCCAGTCTGCCTCTCCACCGCTGCGACGTACTCCTTCAGCCGGTCCAGGACCTTGCCCTTTCGCTTCATGAAGTACACGTAGAGTTTTCTGCTGCAGTCGTGAATGAAAGTGACGAAGTATCTCAAACCGCCGTTTGACGATGTTTTGAACGGTCCGCACACGTCGCTGTGCACGACCTCCAGCAGGTCCTTTGCGCGAGCCGCGTTCTCGTTGAACGGCTTGCGTCGCGCCTTGCCCAAAATGCAAGGCTCGCACTTTTTGTCCGCTGCTGCATCTGCTGCCGCGTCTGCACCGTCGATGACGAGGCCGCGCACCATGTCTCGCTTTGCCATCTCCTTAACGGTTGCGGGCGCCGAATGCCCCAACTGTCGGTGCCAGAGCTCCAGATCAGCGCTTCCTCCCTTGACTATGTTGACGACGCGCTCCTCCGAGTCTGCTGCATCCGATGCCGCGGGGACCACCTTGGTCTCCACGATGTAGAGACCCCCCTCGCGCTTTGCCTCCAGCACGACCTCGCCGTCGCCGTCGATGCGCACCACTGCGCCTTTCCTGCGGAAGAGCACCTCATATCCCTTGTCCGTCAAGCGGCTAACACTCAGGATGTCAGCCAGGCCGGGGACGTGCTGCACATCACGGATTGT
>SZWC01004558.1:27356-68049 GCA_023375785.1 Penium margaritaceum
GTGTGTGTGTGTGTGTGTGTGTGTGTGTGTGTGTGTGTGTGTGTGTGTGTGTGTGTTTGTGTGTGCGCGCGCGCACGCGTGCGCGCGTGCGGGCATGGGAAGGGCTTTGTGTGTGCACGCCTGAGGTCTGTGTGTAGCAACCCATGGGCGCATTGGAATGGCTGCAGGGGTCGGGAGGAGGGCTGGGGTCTGGGCGAGTGTGTGGGGATTGTGAATCGGAGATGAACGAATTTGAGTAAGTAGTAAAATTTGAGCGCTAGTCTGTCAGATTGTCTTTAGGGGGAAAGGAATTCATGTTTGGGCTCTTACCTCTTGCTCTTCTGCCAGTTTCTTGTTTGTTGTCGACTCTTCTTCCGTAAAGCTTCCTTGCTTCCTGCTGCTTTTTGACTCATAGTCCTGCTGTCTTTTCTCCTCTCAGCTTCTCCTCCAACGCTCACCGTCCAGTATCGCATTGCTCACACATGCTGCCTTGTGTCATGCAGCTGGAGTGCAACTACTGCGCTTACACATGGACTGAAGTCCAGGACGAACGCGGATAGTCAAACTGACAGACTCCAACCTCCACCTGCGCTCCTTGATGCCGTGCAATTGGAGCGCTAGGAGGCAGCTTTTCCTCCATGTCACCTCTTGTGCTCGTCAATTACATGTTGGTGGGAGTTTGCGTGGCATCAGTGGCAGCACACAGGACTCCATGGAATCAACTCTCTTGCAACTGTTTCGACGGAGCGTTGCATACAAGCCCTTGATGTAGCAGCAGCTCGTCAAATGTAGGGTGGCCAGCAGTACGAACCTCAACCTCTTTGGTGCAGCCGATAGCTTTCGCAAGGGAATAGTTGTGAAGGCGGTACATGATGAGCAAGCCACAAGCCTGCCTGCACTTGAGTGGAGGGAGGGTAATGGTAGTCCCTGCCAAAACACACTGCATCATATGACCACAATGTCAAGTGGTCCTTCTTTCTGTTTCATTGTGGTCGATAGTATGCCAAGGTGTTTCTAAATGAGAATTCCCTCTGTCCTGTTGGTGGCCAAGGAACTACCTATGTAACTGATGCAGCAGGAGCACGTCAAAGACCCTTATGATCAAGTAGCAAATGGAACGAATTCAGGAGCTTAATGGACAGGAAAGACGTTTCATCAAGAAATGAAGTACATGACTGGGAGCAATAGTAACATTCTCCAGGCCTACCAAGTTAGTAAGGTTGTTTTCTTGACAACCCCCTGTTGTCAACGAACTTTAAAACCGTCCCAACTGTGAGTCCTCACTACATGTGTCCCCATGGTGCGAGACTGAGATGTATGCATGCCCAGTCTATGAAGTAATAATCATAGAATACCCCTCATTTTCTTCCAAAGATGATTTTTAAGTGCCTTGCATCATTGCAATGCCACGTGTATTTGTTGATATTAGCGTTTTCATTGAACAATCACAAAAGGGTTGTGGTTTTTCGTGGGTGGGGATGCAGAATTCTAAAAGGCCTGTATGAGGGGTTTGAGACTCCCCGTTTTTTTGCTAGGCTTGTTGTGATGTGTGTCATCCCCACCTGTTTGTACAACTTACTCTGACCATTCGGTGGTGTCCATGCTCGCGCAGATCCCTAATGCAAACCGAGTTGGCGTCGGAGAACCGTCGTGTGGTGGCCCCACCCTCGAGAAGTTCCCTAGCACCTGATACAACATCTCGGATGCTTCCTGGGATAATTGACAATTCTTTTGTAATCTATAGAGGTTTCTTAGTGGACTGGCTTCTAAGCCCGATGCATTGTGCGTTCACCGATAGATGCTGGACCGGTGCGTGTGACTAGTCATAGCATTTGGCTTGAGATTATCAATTTCTTGGTTCGTACGGTGTTGCATTTGGATGCCTACGTGCAGAATCGAGCTGGTGAAGAGTTCTGGCCAGAACTGAGCTGGCGCCGGTTATAGAGCTAATTGGCAATGTTGTCTGCATTACACGCAGTGTGCCGTGCCACATAATTATGCTGTGTGCGTGCCACTTGTTGTTTCTCCCTGCATTCTAAGCTTTTGTCCCTCGTACTTGCATACTTTCTCGTGCGTCACTTGACTGGATAGTGTAGTCACGTCATGGGCAGCAGTGCTGGGAAGCCTCTTAGCATTTTCTCATGGTATCAGAGCACCGAGACTCTTTTCGCTGAGTTGTGCCAAGGAGACGCAGCACCGACAACATTAGTGGGAGTCATCACAATAGCTGTATCCTGGAACCCGTCGTTGCAGACATCGGCAGTAAAGACGTTGCCCCGACGTCAACAGCAGCGTCGTGACCACGCGATCGCCAGAGTGGGCAATAACACGAACAGTGGTGGCGTGAGTTACTACCACGGTTGCACCCACAATAGTAGTGGGAGCGACAAGCTACAGTAGCCACAAGGAGCGACTAAGGTAGCACTAGATAGCAGCAGCAACTTGTTTGGTTATGACCTGGGCACAAGAAAAGGAAGCAGCACGCAACAACAGCTAGCGGCGGCAGCTACGAGCATGGGCAATGAGCAAAGGTTGTAGCAGCGAGCACGACTAGTGGCAATAGTAGCCACGAATAACAACAGCATTTGTGAGCAGTAACAGCAGCACACCGGTGGCAGGAGAGGCTACAATGGTCTACTAGTAGCATTGTAGCTGCTACAACGATAGTAGCAACAAAAAAAGTAGTTACACTACATTAGCACCAGAACATTTGCAGCGGCTGGAGTAGCTTTGCAGTAGGAGCAGTAGCTACAACATCAACAGGTTTCTGGTGGTAGAAGTAGCCGCCGCAGCTGCATTGGGCAGCAATTCAGCTGCGTAGCAGCTACAGCAGAGTATTGCTGGGCAGTAGCACTGTTGTGGAGTTGTGTAGTAGCTACACAGCTGCAAGCAAGGGGTGACGAGGTCACCCCCCTCTTGGGCCACACACAGTCCATGTGTCAAGAAAGGGACAGCCCGCTTTGCTAGCATTAAAAAATTCTAGTGTGATTTTACATGCCGGAGTTTTGGACACAGGTATAGAAAGCAATGACATCATCATTAACCTTGAAGACATCGGTAATTTTTTAGTCAACATATCATTTGTTTCCTATGTTTCAACCCCACAAGAAATATTGGCCTGTGGACCCATTCTGAGTGGCAAACATGGCGCCCGATCCCTGTGTCTCCAGCTTCCTCTGAGGCTCATTGAGCCCACACACTCATGCAACATGCGTAAGATGAGATAAGGTACCAACAGCATGAGAACTTTGTCTCTCTCTCCAAAGAAGACACCTTGCTGTAGAGGTTGTAGGCACAATTGCAGACTCCACGTGGCACAATTGCATCTACACTGCAGGAGAAGCCAACTACATCAACTGGTTGCACAAGACAGTAGCAGGTATGTAAGGAGCAGGATTCAGATGAGGAGGAGGCAGATGCGCGGACACGCGAGATTCGCACACAGCTAGATTGACTTCACCTCAGCTCGGAGCGCACACATGCGGTTGCATCAGTGGTACTAGAAAACATCAAACATCCACGAGACGCGTGATGGGCCTCTCCTTTTTGTGGACTGTCCATTCCACTGCCTTTGTCTTATTGCTTCAGATTGCCCTCCCCACAGAGCAGCGATCGAAGGACTGTAAGACCTCACCACCCCATTACAACAGTTCTGCTGGGTTCGACAACTGGTTTGTCCTTTTTTTAAGTGTGGACTGAGGCAGAAGGGGTGTGGCCGTGTTACCTAAGTCACTACCACACTGCTGACCTCGCCAGACTCAGGCAAGAACTACAGCCATGCGCGGACTGCTCTACGTCGTTCCTTAGGATATGGTCATGGATCTCCATGCATGACCCTCTCCATGTTTTTGGGTGCACCTGGGACGGGTGACAGGGCTGGCCCTTGCCGTGGGAGTTGTGCGTGACCTTCTTCACTACAAATGCATGCATGACTAGGGCTGCTAGCCTTAGGGAGTTTTACTCCTTGGACCAGGGAAAGTCACATTCGGCAGCTGCATACTGGCACCGTGCGATGCGCAATTACAGCCCGGTGGGCACTGGAAGAGGGTCCCACCTCTGGGTGGTGGACACTATCGTATTCGGTATGCACATCGAGTGCACCGACCTCTTTTCCGTCCTCCATCGCCCCCCTAGTGGAGCTCTGTGAGTCCCTTGAGCTTTTTCCTTGGGCGCATCAGTATTATCTCAAGCAGACATCAGCTAAGGATGCTGCTGAAGATGCTGCTCATTGGGCAAGCCCCTTGGCAGCAGTAACGACTGCATATCCAACAATGCCTCTCACCCTTGGCATTTCCTCTTGCAGTTCTTCATCTTCCTCTTCTGTGACTTCATCAGTGCATTTCCGATGTGCCTTTGTCCCTCTTCTTAAGCTCAGCCTTTCAGAAAAATGTGACGCTAGGTGCGAGCAAGAGCAGAAGTAGGCAGCAGGAAGTGCAAAAGCACTAGAGCGTGATGAAAGCAAAGAGATGGGAACAAAATCAAGGAGTTTGTCAGAAAAGAAGCTATCACTGACACAAGAGATAACTGGGAAGGGCATGAATGAAGAGTAGATGATGGGCACATTGAGACGGGAGGAATTGCGTTGAAGACGTGAATAGAGTTTAGCAAAAGAGCAAGAGCGACGGAGGAAAAGTATGCAAGAGGCTTGATCATAGATTGGAGAAGAGTGAGCAAGCAAGGAAAGGTAATATAGAGACACGGCAACAAGAGCCACGGGACCGAAGGAAAACAGTATGAAAAGGCATTTTTGGGTAAACCATAAGAGAATGAGCATCATCCGTACATACAATCCAAAAAGGACAAACTAGTTGGACGACGGCTTCTGCGCCAGCAAGATGCATCTGAAACATGGTTGTATTTATTATGGGCGGCTTGGTCCTACCGCAATGGTCGTGCAAAAGAGAACCATTATCAAATTGATTTCTCTGCAGAGGTTAACCTTATTGAGACCTGGGCTTATCTAGGGGTTGGGGAGCCACCTGGTTCAGTCTTTTAACTCTGATGCCCCTCAAGAGTTTGACAAGGCGAGGGAGGTACTCTCTCCTCTTCCACAGCAGAAATATCTCTCTATCGTTTATCATGTTTATTGCATTCCCTGGCACAACATTCTCTTCTGAAGTTTCAGAACCGCTTGGCTTAATAGAGAAGCTTTGTGTCAGGAGGAAGAGGAGGTGGTGTTGTTGGTGCTGGTAAGGGATAGGGACATGCCTCAAGTAATCCGGTCCACATTTTGTATGGGTTGCCAGGATGTGCATGGATGCATGGGGGGAATGTGGGGTCACAGGTGTGACAGAAAATTTGTCTGACCACTTTGTTCATGCCTGGACTGATTGTGGACGTGTTCTTCCTGTAGTGGACGAGTGGTCGGAGATTTGAGGGGAAGGTTGGAGCGCCGCAGTGGTCGATTCTCCTTGGATGTAGATTGGAGTGATAATAGCAAGGAATTCCCTTGACCACTGGAACGCGTTGGTGAAGCCTCTACCTTGAAGAGTAAGGTTGTCCAGGCGGACCAACATGTCATCAAGGATGGTGTTGAAGTTTAGTGACCCAAGAGAATCAATAGCGGAGGCTCTGAAGATCATTTAGTACGGCCTGGGAGGATGTTGGGCAAGAGGAGTCATGGTGAAGTGCGTGTTGAGTGGAGAGGACGCTGCCACGACGCCACAAACAGAGGGTGTTCTATTATAGCTGGTCCTTGGCGCCCGTGAGAGATGATAGAAGGTACAATGTTTTTCAAAGTCTGGGCCTGAGGAGTGATGGCTTGTTTCACTTGTTTGCTTGAGCCTGATGAGCAGGGAGACAGGCGATGTTCAATTCCCGGACACTAGAGGTCTTGAAGAGTGTGCTTCTCCACCAAATGCAGATGATGTGATGAGTGGTGATGGAGTTGTGGCAAAGGGACAAGCCACATGCGCGTGGTGGAGTGGCTTGGGCACAGGTCACTGCGAGAATGGAAGTTTCCGGGCCTATCCTGAAGCCAAGTGGGAGAACGGATAGTGCAATTACAGATTGCGCTGACTTATGGAATAAGACAAGGGGAAGACAGTAGCCTATGCAGTACAAGAAACATGTTTGCTGGCTTGCATGCAGGTCGCTGCGAGACTGGCAGTTGACACTTGCACGTCCTGG
This sequence comes from Penium margaritaceum, assembly GCA_023375785.1. Classification (NCBI taxonomy): domain Eukaryota; kingdom Viridiplantae; phylum Streptophyta; class Zygnematophyceae; order Desmidiales; family Peniaceae; genus Penium; species Penium margaritaceum. The sequence continues at coordinate 33,465 of SZWC01004558.1, forward strand.
TGCTGGCTTCAGATACTGATTTGATGAAGGCCAAACCGAATTGCTGATGATGATGATAACTGGGCATAGGGGCCAATCACGTGCAGCCATGACGGATCAGCGTGTGCACAGGTCGCTGCGAGATCGGCAGTTGACCGGGCGGATCCTGTTGCCGAGTGGAAGTAGATTAAAAAATCATGGATGATCGATGAATAACTGGGCACAAGGAAGAAGCATCATGCACTGATTCATGATGAGGAGCTAGAGAAGAACGATGATGAAGACACTGATGATGGGGAGGATGCTGAGGATGATTGAAGGATGATGAGAAGAATGATGATGCTGAAGAGGGGGGTGCAGCGGAAGATGGAGGAGATAACTGACAAGGAAGACGATTGAAGCAGATAGAGCAGATGAAGCTGATGAGGTAGATGAGGAGGAAGAGGAAGATCCTGCTAGAGATGAAGGAACCTGGGTGTGGAAGAGGCTACTGCATACGACAAATGGATCAAAGTTATCTTGAGGCAGAGGAGGCGCCAGGGGGCAGCTCGGGAGGATGACGCAGTGAAGAGGTGGAAATGAGGGCGATGATAATGCTGATGCAGATGGAGCAGATCGGGGAGATGCAGTAGTTGGAGAAGGAGCAGATGCGGAAGGTGCTTCAAGGGACAGAGATAGCGACGGAGAGGACACTTTGCCACCAGATCACGATGTCCAGTGAGAGTGGTAGATGACTGGTAGAGAATGCGAGAGTTGGAGAGGACATGGTTAGCTGGCGGCAATGTAGGGAGACAGTTAAGAATGGATGGCGGAGAGGAAAGGGGGAAGAAGCTTCATTGAGAATGGCGGCAGAGCAACCTGGGTGCTGCTGTCAGCTGTCAGCAACGGATGATGTCGGACACTGCCACGGGCGTTTTCTTGGACGTAGAACTTGGTCACGGAGAAGAGTGTCGCTGAAGCTTGAGGATCAAGACAGTACCGTGGTACCCATTTCAACTGCGGATGAAACGGAAGGTGAAGCAGGCGAGCAAGGAGTCAAGTTGAGGACGAGACAGGAGAATGGGATCACCACGTTCGGATGAATGAACACAGGACAGAACATGTTCTTAAGTTGATGTCGCAGCTGCGAGGGAGAAGATGGAGGAGACAGAGATGACGTAGACAGTGGCAGCGGCGGTAGACTGTGGCTGAGGAGGTTCTGTCGGAAGGTGATTACTATGAAAGTGGTGAAGCGATGACTTGGTCGGCAGGCACCCAGGCCATGTTTTTCAGAAAAATGAGGAGGCTCTAGGAAGTGGAGGAGAAGGGACGGTGATGGATAAGTAGACGGAAGCTTTGATGAAGATACAGAGTGATCATGGAGGGGTGACATCACCGAGGGAGTCGCAGATAGCAGATAATGAGAGTGCAAGGAGAGGATGTGACGAAGCGCTAAGGTATTCCTGATGTGTTGAATGAGGCAGGAGGCTTATGTCCTGGGTGAAGCACCTAGTGGTGCGGGCACGATGATGAGTAGGAACCTGCATTAGCCAAGGCAAGGGTTAACGACCGCACCGCTATGGCACGGGCTGAGGTGATGACGAGGGCAAAGCTGAAGCTGGGCGCAGTGTGAGCAGGCACAGGTGCCAAGGCTGACTGATTGATAAAAGTGGATGAGGAGCTTGAAATGAGGAAGAGCGAGAGTGAAAAAAGTGAGAATGGATGTGCAGGAGAGCGCAGGAGTGCGGGATTGAAGCTTGAGCTTTGAGGATAGAAAGGAGCGATAGGGACTGAGTGATAATGGCAAGATCAATGGTAGAGGTAAAGTACCACATTATTGTGTGTGTGTGTGTGTGTGTGTGTGTGTGTGTGTGTGTGTGTGTGTGTGTGTGTGTGTGTGTGTGTGTGTGTAGAGTTAAGAGAAGAGAAGGAAAGCACAAAGATTCACCCAGGGTAAAGAAGCAGAATGATAGATTGATATATTGCACTGATTGCAAAGTACATGGAGGCTAGGTATCTAGTCAAGTACTATCTAGAACTATGATTCCTATGCTAGGTTAGCCCCTTGGAGAAGGCAGTGCAAGCAGTGACATCGTGACCACCATGCTACTGCTACTTCTATAACTTGTGGGTGAGGATGGAACCGCGGAATGGGGCCCCACATGTAGAAGGTCGAGTGGTGAGATGCGTCCTTGTCGGGGTGGTTTTGGTGGAGACCAAAGCGCCTTTCCTTTTGTCTTGTATCAGGTCACCCGCAAAGTGAGTGGTCGGTGCCACGTCTATTTCCTGTTCGGAGGTTTGTTCGCATGGACAAGCAATTGTCATGCGGTTGTCCATTGTTTGTGATTTCTCGTTGGTGACGACGGCCCTCGCAGTTTTTCCCACTAAGCCCGTTGGCTTTGTTCCGGAGCGGAGTTGAACACGTTTGGTGCAGAATTCATCCAGATGTCCAGTGATCCAGATACCCAGCAGGGTACCTGCTTGTACACTTGGTGGCAGTGATACTATTTCCAACAGCCCCCACTCACTTCCACAATCTTGAATGTTGGAAATGGTCCAGACGGGATGTTGTTGAGGCCTGTTCCTTGTCAGTAGGGTGAATTCAGAGGAGTATGATGAAGAGAGGGTGGTGTAAAACAATGGTCCCAGAATGCAGGATCTGTTGGCTCAACTTGGTGCTCTTGGTAGGTGGCTGCCTTTGTAGTGCTGGTACTCATGTAGCCTCATGAAGTTGGAGATAGGAAGGAACTGTAGCTGCTGCATTCTTGAAGTTGTGGTGGCAGATGGAGGAATTTGTTTGCCCACGTGCCGGTCAGGGCATCAGGACTTGTCACCAGTCCTGGAAGGCACAATAGACTAGATGCTTTGAGTGGAAGAGGTGTGGTGAGCACTGGGGTTCCTACCATTGGTGGGGGGAATGCATCTGATGCAGCTGACTGTTTTGGGATATTGTAGCCAGCTTGGTGTGATGTGGCACGGTCTTTTCTGCTGGATTCTTGCAAAGATTGGACTCAGGTGGTGGTGGGTGTTCTGCAACAGAGTGATCCCCATAGAAGTCAATCATGAACTGGCACACTTTTTCTCTGGTGAAGGGTGGACCGTTTCAGAGAAGAGATGTTGGTGAAGGATCCATGAGAGAGTGGGAGGGCTTGGATGATTCTTGATGTGCTGTTGATGTAGGAGTTGGTGCAGCTGCGAGTGAGGGTGCAGGTGTGGAACATGAATTGTTGAGGTGCAGCTGTTCAGTTGATGTACTCTGTGATGGCTGCTCAACTATGTTGATCTGGATGAAAGTTGGTGAAAGAGGAAGAAGTGGTGGCAGTTGTGATGCTGGAATGTTGGTGACGTGTCTTTTGTCCTTTAGAAGACTGGAGATTCTCGCTTGACATTGTGTGATTGCACCTGAGAGTAGGAACAGTTGGTTTTAATGTTACGTAGAAGGCAGGCTCGAAAGGTCAAAAGGTTGTATGAAGATCTGTTTATGGTAGTACCAGAGGAACTTGGGTCCGAGGAAGTGTTAGGAGCTTTATTGTTGATGCATGTTGCTAAAGGGTATAATGACAGAGACAAGGCTGATGAAGGGGCTGCTTTAGAAGTTGCTTTGTGGGAGACTGACTTTTCTTGGCAGATGTTTCCATACCACTGCACTCATACAGCCGAGAGAAAAAGGAATAATTGCTTGGGTTTGCACTGATAGCTTGGGCCTGCTGAAGAGGATGACATCAGAGAGTAATGGTGTTTCTGAGATTTCTTTCTTTCAAATTAATTGGCCACTGAGGCTTGAGGTTCTGCTGTCGGTGGTGTGGTTTCTGATGGAAATTGCTGTCACTTGAAAGACAGATGCTGCTGCTGCTGAAGAACGAGTTGAGGCGACTGTTCCTGATGGAGCTGGCGGAGTTGCAGATGCGAGAGAAGAGTGATTGATGAGGATTTGCTTGTTGATATGGAGGCAAGTGTTGTAGATGTTGTGTTGATGCTAAAATGTGAGCTGGTTGCAATGTCACGGAGTCGTGCCCATACACTTCTCGGTTGACCGTGCTGCTGCAAGACAAGGATACTTGAGATGTTGCTGTTGACTGTGCCAAGACTGTTGCTCACGCTACTGAAGATGATGCTTCGAGGCTGAGCTCGGAGCGCGCTTGAGCCTGGATTTCCAGGCATCTGCGATAAGCTTGAGAGCGATGACGGGGGCAGGCTCTTTCCCTGGGCTCTGATACCATGTCAGGAAAATGAAGGAGCCTCTGGGAAGATGAAGGATAAGCAGACGGAAGCTTTGATGAAGGTGCAGCGTGATGACACAGGGGTGACGTTACAGAGTGAGAGGCAGAGAACAGATAATGAGAATGAGAATGCAAGGAGCGGATGCAATGAAGAGCTGAGGTATTTCTGATGTACTGAATGAGGTTGGAGGCTGATGCCCTGGGTGCAGTACCTAGTGGTGCAGGCACGATGATGAGTAGGAAGCCGCAGCAGCTGAGGCGCGGGTAAACGACTGCAGCGCTATGGCGCGAGCTGAGTTGACGATGAGGGCAAAGCTGAAGTTGGATGCAGTGCGAGCAGACACAGGCGCTAAGGCTGATTGATTGACAAAAGCAGATGAGGAGCTTGAAATGAGGAAGAGATGAGTGAAGACGCACAACCTCAAGGTGTGCTAGAGTGACGACAGTGAGAAGGGATGCGCAGGAGAGTGCAGGAGTGCAGGAGTGATGCTCAAGCTTTAAGGATACAAAGGAGCGATAACAAAAAGAGGAATGGTAGAGGCAAAGCACCATATTGTTGTGTGCGTGGAGAGTTAAGAGAAGAGAAGGAAAGCGCAAAGATGCACCAAGGGTACAGAAGCGGAATGATAGATTGATAGATTGTGCTGAGGCAAAGTACACAGTGACTAGATGACTTTCTAAGTACTATCTACGACTATGATTCCTATGCTAGGTCTGCCCTTTGGAGAAGGCGGTGTGAGTGGTGCGTGACTGCCGTGCTACTGCTACGACTTGTGGGTGAGGATGGAACTGCGGAATGGGGATCCACACATAGAAGATTGAGTGGTGAGATGTGTCCTTGTCGGAGTGGTTTTGGTGGAGACCAGAGTGCCTTTCCTTTTGTCTTGTAGCAAGGATCAGGTCGCCCGGAACTTGAGTGGTCGGTGGTCCGAGTGATAAATGTATGGTTGTCCGTTGTTTGTGCTTGCTCGTTGGTGGCGTCAGTCCTCGCAGCTTTTCCTGCTAAGCCCATTGACTTTGTTCCGGAGCGGACTTGAACAAGTTTAGTGGATAACTTATCCAGAGTACCTGCTCACAGACTTGGTGGCCGTGATGTTGTTTCCAATAATTCTGCCTTAAGCTCTGACACTATGTGAGAAGAATGTGATGCTAGGTGCAAGCTGGAGTGCATTCAGGAAAAAACAATAGGAAGTGTGGAAGCATTGGAGCGTGACGACAGCAAAAATACGGGAACAAAGGTAAGGAGTTATTCCAAAGAGAAATGAAAACCGACACAAGATACAAAGGGGAAAGACCTGAGAGGAGAGTAGATGATGTGCACGCGGAGAGAATGTGAAAGCTTACAAGAGAAAGCTTGTTAATGAGCTGAACATAGTTGAGCGAGAGAGCAAAGGTGACAGAGTGAAAGGGTGCAAGAGGCTTAATGATAGATTGGATGACAACGATTGAGCGATTAAGAAAAGATAGATCTGAGGCACGGTGCTGAGGACCATAGAACCAAAGGCAAACATGATAAAAAGAAAGTTTTGGGTTGGCCAGGGGGATGTAAGCATCCTTCGTATGTATATTCCAAACAGGACAAACTAGTGGGTGAGCGAATTTTGCGTTAGCCTGACGTAGTTATTAGGGGTGGCTTAGATCTGGCGTAATGGTCGTGCGCAAGAGAACCATTACCAAAGTGGTTTCTCCGAGGAAACACCTTATTGAGAGGGGTTGGGGGACCACCTTTTCGGAGTCTTTTATTCATCACACAACCTACTCTTTGTTTGTTCTTGTACCAAGAAGGGTCCCTTTGTGGAGAACTTTGCAGACTCTACATCCAGAGGTGAGTTCTTTGATTTCAGGCTACTCTTGCAAGGCCGATGGTCATCTTCGACCATTGACCTCCAAGGCTCTGTGGATGGCTGACTCGGCGTCTGGATGCCTCACTTGCACTGTTCAAAGTTGTGAGTCTGGCACAAAAGCCCCTTTCCTGAGTGTCTAGGTAGACTACACTAAGGTACACTTTGCATGCTCTGTCAGTCACGAGTTGGTCTGTCATGAGTTTTTGGTTGCTTGCAATGTTGTAGCTGACCTTTTCATGATCACACAGAGTTTTTGGGTCTTGGCCTCTCGGAGCTCTCCCTCGACGACGCCTGATCCTTGAACCTTGAAGAATGCACTCTTGATTCTGAATATAGAGTTGAAGTATGTTGGTTGTGAGGATGAGCTGAGAGCCATCCCTGAGCACGGTGTCTATTAGCTTGTCGACCTCCCATCTAGGTGGAAGGTTGTACAGTCCAAGTGGGTCTTTGGCAAGAAGGTGAAGCCCGATGATACACTGGATTTTTATGATTCCCGCTTGAAAGTCAAGGGGTTCTGATACATTGAGGGGAGTGAATTTCACTAACATCTTTGCACCAGATGGATGTATGACCACCACTCATGCATTTCTTGGGATCATTGTCCACCATGACTACGAGCTATGCCAGATGCCCGTGAACTATGGAGATTTGGAGGAGGAGATCTACATGGCCGAGCCACCTAGCTTCAAGGTTGGGGAAAAGATCTTGGGTTTATAGAAAATTGTGTACTGCCTGAAGAAGTCACCTGGTACTAGAATGAGGAGATCACTAGCATTCTCGCATGGCGGTTACATGCAGTTTGACACCGACCCCTCCCTCTTCCTAGAAGGGCAACTCAGAGCTGCAGAGCCATTGTTTTCTATACGGACGACCTCCTGATTTTTTAAGGGAGGCACAGGAAATTCTTAAGGTTTTTTACGGGATGAAGGACCTTGGTCATGCACCTGACTTTTTAAAAATGGATATTGTATGTGACTGTCAGTGGAAAACACCCTTGTTGTAACAGGCACATTGTGCACGTGTTTTGGAGCGGTGGTTTTTTTAACCCCTTGGTGAAGCTCCCATGGCCTCAACCACCATCATGCCTCGTGGAGATGATTTCCCTGATGGAAACTGGGGCAGCCCTCAGGGAGGTGATCAGGCTCACCAAGAGCTTCCTAGGCAGGACCAATTGTTTGTGAGAGGGAGTTGCAAGTTGTACAGACAGAAATCACGGAAGCAAATGTAGGTCTGCAAAGAAGGCAAATGTCTGAATAAACTCTTGGTTGAGAAAATAAATTAGCACAGCTTTCTAACAAGCCTAAGTATGCCTCATTTGGTACATGGAGCTGGAAGAACCACTCTGTCAAAGTTCACCTCCTAGCACACTCCTAGCCTAGCGGGATGAGCGGCAGTCACACTCTCACACAAGAGAATTACCACCCCTGCCATGTGCACAACCAATAATCTTGGTGGAGACCTTCCTTGAAGCAACCTAAAGGTTATCCTGTTGCCTTTCTACCTTGAAAGCCGCTCCAAACCTCCCTGGCCACTAATTGTGGCTGTCATTGGTGCTGGTAGTGCAGGAGCCGTCACTTGAACCGGACCCATTGCCACCAAACCTTGAAAATCCATGTCTCACTCAAACAGACTCCAAATGGAGTTCCGTACAGTGCTACAGAACCAGAAAAACATCCTCTATTCACTGTTGTGACCTGATGATTTTTATCGAGCAACCCAGTCTGGTCACTTTTTTGGCACCCCATATCCAACTTTCTCCCACTTTGCAAAAATAAAAGTCACACAAATCCACACTGTCCCCTCAGCTGCTGAAAGTGGTGCGCTGCCAGCGGCTTGGTCAGGAAGTTTGCCAGAATCATGCTTGAAGGGCAGAACTTGATCTGCACCACCTGCTTCGCCACGAGTTCGTGGATGAAGTGATATCGCAGGTCAATGTGCTTGGTGCGGGCGTGAAACTCTGCGTTCTTGTTCAGAGCAATGGCGCTCATGTTGTCACATTAGATTGTAGTCGTTGTGGTCTGCTTCTGTCCAAGGCTTGCCAGTACCTCACGCAGCCACACGGCTTCCTTTGCTACTTCACTCAAGGCGATGTACTCAGCTTCGGTGGAGGAGAGGGCAACGCACTCTTGCTTCTTGCTCCTCCAACTGATTGCACCTCCCCCGAGTACAAATATGAGCCCACTGGTTGACCTCCTTGTGTCCAGGTTACCTCCCCAATCTGCATTGCTGTAGGCGATGAGGATGGGGCTGTTTTTGCCATTTAAGGTGAGGCAAAGACTGTTGCTGCTGTCAAGGTAGCACAGCACGCGCTTGACCGCCTCCCAGTGCGGCACCCCCGGATTCGAGCAAAACTTGCTGAGCACTCCCACTGCTTGGCTGATGTCAAGGCGCGTGCCGACTGCTGCGTACATGAGGCTCCCAACTGCTGCTTGGTATGGCACTGCTTCCATGCGGCTGCTCTCTTGCATGCCGCGGGGAGTCTGCGTCATGCTCAGCTTTGCTCCCACTTCCACTCGTTTTGCGGCCTTGCGCGCTCTTGCCATGTTGAAGCGCTTGACGATGTTGCTCACGTACGTGCTCTGCGACAGCTCCAAAGTCAAATACTGCCGGTCGCGCTTGACTTGAAGGCCACGGTAGTAGCTGAGCTCTCCCATGTCCTTCATCTCGAACCTGGCAGCAAGGGACTATTTCACATCATCCAAAAGAGACTTGGAGTCAGAAGCAATGAGCACATCATCAACATAGAGCAAGATGATGATCTGGCTTGCCTCTTGCGTGCGCCCATTGAATGCATGGTCAGCTTCACTATGCACAAAGTTAAGGCCAGCCAGCTGCTCATCCATCTTGTGGTACCATGCTCGCGGGGCTTGCTTCAGGCTGTAGAGGGCCTTCACAAGCTTGCACACCAAATTCTCCTTTCCCTCCACCACATACCCCTCCGGCTGCTCCATGTACACATCCTCCTTGAGGTCACCATTCAGAAATGCACAAGTCACATCCATTTGGTGCACCTCCCACTCCATAGTAGCAGCAAGAGCGAGGATCGCTCAGATGGATTGGAACTTTGCGACAGGTACAAATGTCTCATTGTAATCCACACCCTCAGTCTGTGCATACCTGTTTGCAACCAACCGTGCTTTGTACCTGAGCACCTTACCATCCGCACCACGCTTGCGCCTGAAGATCCACCGGCACCCAATCACCCGGCTGCCACGTGGACCTTCCTCGAGGGTCCAGGTGCCATTCTTCATGAGCGCACCATACTCCTCGTCTGCTGCGGTATGCCAATCTACCTCCTCCACACTGCGCATGGCTTCAGAAAATGTGGCTGGGTCATCGGTGACTGTGAGGAAGAGAAGCTCAAGGTCAGACGACTCCGTTAGTGGTGGAACGGTGCACAGGTTCACCAGCTCCTCCAACGACTTCTGTTTTCTTGCAAGGCGCTCGGATCGCCTCGGCGGCTCCCCACTATCCTTTGCACCTTTGTTGATGCGTGCGGATCTTTGTGGCAGCTGTTGTGTGTTGCTTTGTTGATCATCCTCATCAGATTTTGCTGCTCGCTCCTTCTCCTTCTCAGCTCCCTCCACCTCCTTGTCGTTACCGCTGTCACCACCATCTTCCGCACCGTCCTCTACTGCTACCGGAACTTCTGCCACTTCACGTACTGCAAGAGTAAGTGGAACTGCAGACATAGGGCTCCAAGTCCAGCCCTTCACGTCCTCTTGAAAGACCACATCACGGCTGCGGATGATCTTGTGTGCAGCGAGGTTGTAGAGGCGGTATCCCATGGTGTCGTAGCCAAGGAAGGCGGCCTTCACTGACTTTGCGTCTAGCTTGTTACGGCTGCCTGTAGGCACGTGCACGAATGCACCACACCCGAAGACTTTCAGGTGCGTCACTGTTGGCTTGCGTTCCGTCCACGCCTCCTCAGGTGTCATGAGCGGCACGGCGCACGTGGGACTCCGGTTTTTCAGGTACACGGTAGTGTTGACCGCTTCCACCCCGAAGGTTGGTGGGAGCTCCGCATCTTGTAGCATAGTACGAACATGCTCCATGAGTGTGCGGTTTACGCGTTCAGCCACGCCGTTCAGCTGCGGTGTTCCAGGTGGGGTGATCTCGTGCTTGATCTCGCGATGCTTGAGGAAGGTGCGGAAGTTGTTGGAGAGGTACTCTCCTCCACTATTGGTGCGAAACACTTTTAACCGCCTGCCACTCTCATTCTGTGCAGCAGCAATCCACACCTTGAAAGCATCAAAGCACTCATCCTTGCCAGCCAAGAAGGACACCCACGTGTTCCTTGACTTGTCGTCAATGAATGTGACAAAGTACAACTTGCCGGACAGGGACTGTGATGGCATAGAACCGTACAAATCAGAGTGAACGAGTGAGAGAAGCTCAGCCGCCCCCTTCCCTTCCCCCGTGAAAGGAGCGCGGGCTTGCTTCCCTTCAATGAAGCTCTCACAAGCCGATGCACCAGGCTGCTTCACCCCCTTGAGCTCCAGGCCACAGAGCATTTGCTGCATGGAGATGATGGCGCCAAAGCTGAGGTGACCGAGCCAGCGGTGCCACAGGCCGATGTCGTGTTTTTCCTCTCTCGCCGCCAATGCTGAGTCGGCTTCCTTCTCCGACGCCACATAGAGGCGGTAAACACCGTCCTCCTTGTTCGCTTTTGCAAGCACACGGCCTGTACGGGCAGAGATGGTGCAGCCACCATTCTCAAAGCAAGCCTGCATGCCTTCAGAGATGAGAGATGAGACAGAGAGGAGGCATATATGGTTGATGGCGGGCCAATCACGTACTGGGTTTTGAGTGCGCTCTAGTAGTGCGCACGTAATAGGCAAGGGCACTGAAGTTTTAGTTTACTCAAGTTTTGTATGTACACATCAAGTATGTACATACACTAGCCCCACATACATGACCCCCTCCCCCCCCCATAGGGGTGGGGGTCTAGTTTTCCATATAAAATGAAATCACACACTGAGTGTGTTATCAGTGTGTTTTTGTATGGGGAACGAGCGCACTGCCCTCATACACTAGCTCCACGCACTAGACTCCCCCATAGGGGGGGTCCAGTTTTCCATATAAGATAAAATCACTCACTGAGTGCGTAATCAGTGTATTTTTGTGTGGGGAATGAGTACAGTACTCTCATACACTAGCCCTATGCACTGGATCCCCCCCCATAAGGGCGGGGCTCCAGTTTTCCATAGAGGACAAAACAACGCACTGAGTGCGTGATCAGTGTATTTTTGTGTGGAACGGGCGCATCATCCTCATATACTAGCCCCACGCACTGGATCCTCCCCATAGGGGTGGGGATCTATTTTTCCATGTAGTATAACATCACGCACCAAGTGCGTGATCAGTTTACTTTTCTGCGAGGAACGAGCGCACTACATTCATATACTAGCCCCACGCACTGGAACCCCCTCCCATAAGGGTGGGGGTCCAGTTTCCTATGTAGGATGAAATCACACACTGAGTGCGTGATCAATGTCCTTTTGTGCAGGAAACAAGCACACTTCCCTCATACACTAGCCCCACATACTGGATCCCACCATAGGAGAAGAGGTCTAGTTTTCCATTTAGGAAAAAATCACACACTGCGTGCATGATCAATGTGTTTTTGTGTGGGGAACAAGCGCACTGCCCTTATACACTAGCCCCATGCACTGGATCCCTCCCATAGGGGAGGAGTTATAGTTTTCCATATGGGACAAAATCACGCACTGAGTGTGTGATCAGGGTATTTTTTTTGTGGGAAACGAGTGCACTGCCCTCATACACTAGTCCCACGCACTAGACCCCCCCATAGGGGAGGAGGTCTAGTTTTCCATAGAGAACAAAATCACGCACTGAGTACATAAGCAATGTATTTTTGTTTGGGGAATGAGCGCACTATCCTCATACAGTAGCCCCACGCACTGGACCCCCCTTGGGGCAGGAGATCCAGTTTTCCATAGAGAACAAAATCACAAACTGAGTGCGTGGTCAGTGTAGTTTTGTATGGGGAACGAGGGCACTGCCCTCATACATTAGCCCCATGCACTGGACCCCCCCATAGGGGAGGGGGTCCAGTTTTCCAAATAGGACAAAATCACGCACTGAGTGCGTGATCAATGTATTCTTCTGTGGGGAACAAGCGCACTGGACCCCCCCATAGGGGAGGAGGTCCAGTTTTCCATAGAGGAAAAAATCACACACTGAGTGCATGATCAGTGTATTTTTGTGTGGAGAACTAGCGCACTGCCCTCATACGTTATCCCCATGCACTCGACCCACCCCATAGGGGAGGAGGTCCAGTTTTCCATAGAGGATAAGATCGCGCACTGGGTGCGTGCTTAGTGTACTTTTGTGTGGGGAACGAGCGCACTTCCCTCATACACTAGCCCCACGCAATGGACCCCCGTATAGGGGTGGGGGTCCAGTTTTATATGTAGGATGAAATCACGCACTGAGTGCGTGATCAGTGTAATTTTGTGTGGGGAACGAGTGTATGCACTCGTACACTAGCCCCAAGCATTGGCCCCCCCCCATAAGGGTGGGGGTCAAGCTCTCCATATAGGACAGAATCACACAGTAGACAGGTGCACTTGAAAACTAGTGCAGAAAAAGGCCCCCATTGAGCATACCTCAGAGGAGGTTAGCTGCCAGCCCCGAAACATGGAGCACCTCCTTCACATGACGTTCCACCTGCTTACCCTCAACGGAAGCACAAAACACAATCTCAACCTCCCCAACCACCATTTGCACATGATTATCCCCCATGTACAACCGACAAGGCTCGATGGCGGTGTAAACAACGAACCACTCTCGGCAACACGTCATGTGCCGCGTGGCTCTTCAGTCGATGATCCAGGACAAGGCGGTGTTGTCGGAGACGTGGAGGACCCGGATGGTTGTCACAAATCCACTCTCCCAATCTGCTGCGTTTGCAGAGGCGTCGGAATGCTTTCCTGCTTCCACTCCAGCCGCAAGGTCCGCCTTCTTCTTCCGGCATTCGCGCGCCCAATGGCCCGGCTTCTTGCACTAGTGGCAGTTCCCCTTCTTCTCCCCTCCTCTGCCGTTGCCCCTGGTTGGTGCAGCACCACCCCCATGACCAGAGTTGGTGATGAGAGTGACGTCCAGTCCGCTTCCGCCCTCCTCTCCCTTGCGCCGCTCCTCCTCAAACAGCAGACTCTCCTCCACATCGTTGAGGGACAGCTTGTCACCGCGCTGGTCCAGGGCAACAATGAGAGGAATGTAACTGCTAGGAAGGCCAGAGAGGATGGTTAGCATGAGCACACGCTCCTTGATAGGGTGCTCAATCGCAGCAAGCTGGTCAGAGAGAGACTTCACCATGTTGATGTAGTCAATCATGGATCCATACTCATCCATCTCCACAGTGTGAAAGCAACGAGGCAGCTGCATGTTCATGAGGATTGACTTGGAAGCATAAGTGGACTCAAGATTTTTCCAAACCTTCTTTGGTGTGAGGATGCCATGGACAAGGAGTTGCTGCCGTTTGGCGAGGTGGAGGTAGATGGTTGCAAGGGCGCGGTCACGCTTTTCGCGGTAGGTACGGGCCTCGCCTGGAGAGAGGGAGCTTTTTGCTGGATTTTTCTCCTTCTCATCCACCTGGCTCCACACAACCTTCTCCATCAGCACCATCTTCATGTTTTTGCTCCAGTTGAAGAAGTTGTTACCTTCGAACTTTGCGATGTTGACGCCGGCCATCACAGAAGCGGATTTTGCCATAGTAGTGCAACGTTCAGCCCACAAATGGCTCTCTCACACAACAGGGTGCAAGGAATGACTCAAGGATGAGACAAAGCCTTTTTCTAGCTCTGATACAACTGATGGAAACTGGGGTAGCCCTCAGGGAGGTGATCAGGCTCACTAAGAGCCGCCTAGGAAGGACCAACTATTTGTGAGTGGGAGTTGCAGGTTGCAAAGATAGAAATTACGGAAGCAAATGTAGGTTTGCAAAGGATGCAAATGTCTGAATCGACTCTTGAGTGATAAAGTAAATTAGCACAGCTTTACAACAAGCCCGAGTACGCCTCATTTGACACATGGAGCTGGAAGAACCACTCTGTCAAGGTTCACCTCCTAGCGGGATGAGCGACAATCACACTCTCACAAAAGATAATTACCAGCCCTGCCATGTGCACAATCAATAATCTTGGTGGGGACCTTCCTTGAAGCTCCCTGAAGGTTTTCCTGCCACCCTTCTACCTTGAAGGCCGCTCCAAACCTCCTTGGCCATTAACTGTGGCCGTCATTGGTGCTGGTAGTGCAGGAGCCGTCACTTGAACCAGACCCATTGCCACCAAACCTTGAAAGTCCATATCTCCCTCAAACGGACTCCGAATCGAGTTCCGTAAAGTGCTACAGAACCAGAAAAATATCCTCTATTCACTGTTTTGATCTGATGATTTCTAACGAACAACCCAATTTGGTCACTTTTTTGGCACCCCATATCCAACATCCCCAAAGTTAGTTGATCCAGCAGAGCTATAGAAGACGGTGGAATTGACCCGATACCCGTGCCTCTTTGGCTCTCTGATGTTCTCAGCTACAACCACTTGATCCAAAATTACTTTTGTTGTTAATATCCTTGCATATTTCTTCCAGTGTCATTGGGTGAGAGACCTTCACAGAGCTCTTTTAGTGGTGCGATACTTGGTTAATTCAGCGTACCTTAGACTCTTCTTCTGTCATTACATTTTGGTAAGAGTCAATGACTGCAAAAAAAATGATTATGCTTGGAGCCCTTATGGTTTGTCAAGCTACGTGTTCCTGATAGGTGGCACTACTATGTTGTGGCTCAACGACAAGCAGGAAGGCATTGTACATAGCTCATTAGAGGTGGAGACTGTAATGCTCAGGGCTGGGGCTGCTGAGGCGGTATGGCTAAAGTGTCTCTTTCGTGAGCTACGTGAGTCTGTGCCTTGCATCACTCTACACTGGCATAGCCAATGTCCTCTTGCCATGGCAGGCAACTCTGGTATGTTTTAAGCGCAAAAATTACATAAGTGTTGAGCATCAATTTCTACTGCATCCTGTGGAACAACAGGTGATCTTCGTCATCTGTGCCGGCACGGGCATAAAGCAGGCTGATTCTGAACAAGGCGCTATCGCAAGATAAGTTCATGGTAGAGTTCTCATTTTTTCAGGCTTTTCCCCTTGCCTGATAGTGGCTGAGAGTGGGATGTGTGTGTATTGAATGTTGAGCATCATGTTGGGCACTTATAAGTGTTTCACACGTGTATGGACATACGCACCATTGGGTCAAGGGGGAGTACGGTGCTTTCTGTCGTCCCTGTATGTTTGTAAACCTAACTATGACCACTCGGCCAAGTCCATGCTTGTGTACATTCCTGATTCGGACCCAGCTGGCACCTGAGCACTGTCAGGTGCTGCTCCCATTCGCTAGGAGTTGCCAGAAAGCCGTTACGATGACCTTGGTGCTTCCTAAGGAACTCTGCAGTTTTTTTACGGTCTCTGCAGTTCTCTCAATGGACTGAAGTTTAATACCTATTTGCATGTTTTACATAGTGCATCTAGAAATAGATGCTAGAACTATGTGTGTGACTGGTCATAGCATTTGGCTTGAGATTATGCATTTTTGGGTTCAGTCAGTGTTGGGTTATGTTGCTTGTGCACGGAATTGTAGCCAAAACAGTGGTTTTGGGCCGATTCAAGGACAAACTGGCACTACGGTGTGCATCAACCGTCATGTGCCATGGCAGGTAATAATGCTTTGTGTTTTTCAAATACAATTTGTCTCTGAATTTTGAGATGTTGAAGTTCATGATTTTTTTTGTATTTCCCTAGCCCAACCCTTGCTGTTCCTTGCACTCACGTATTTGATAGTGCGTCAGCTGACTGGAAAGTGTCACCACATTAACAGCAGCAAGGCTAGGAACCTTCTTAGAATGATTTCACGGCTACTAAAAGGCCTGGCAGGGACTTGCACAAGAATCAAACCCTAAATCGTGGATGTAGTTCAGGGTTTGGGGTTGGAATGTGATTTGCATGCATAATAGGAAATTTGAATCTTGGCAAATGTTTCCTTAAAATTAAGTGAATTCTTGCAACAATGTTTGATTGTGGTTACACGATGGAGTCATGACTTAATGACAAGCAACAACAAGCACCTCGCCAAACTTGAGTTACCTCATCACTTTCAAAACTTGGGAAATTCTCGCATTTAGGTCCTGTAGTATGGGTGTGCATGTATTATTGTTTTATACTATGAGTGATCTTGAGAAATGATGCAAAACAGGGGGCACGTGTTGCATTTTGATCAAGGTTGTGATGATTTGGTTGAGTGTGTCGCTAAAACATTCATGCTGCGTGACGCCTAGTTATGTTGGTGCATGGACGTTAAATTGTTTGAGCATGAGATGGTGGTGTGCAGTGAGCTACTAGCACTTGCCTAGTTTGCCCACATGACACCCTAACATTTTCTTTTTCTTTGTGTCTTGAACCGCATGCATCGTAGCACCGTGGTTTACACACCCAATCATAACTACGAGGATCTTCTTGATGGCCAAGACCCAATCAATTGTTAGTTTGTGTTTGTGTCTCCAGATACCCCATGTTGTGTGTTTGGGCTGCTAGCTTTTGTGAGAACCTGCCCTATCTAATCAGAGACTATCACTACCTGTTTTGTGTGTTTTGTGCATTGTATTGGATGTAAATACTCAGGTAGTGAATGGCATGTACCCTTCCTTGGGGCACCTGCATTCTGGCACTTTGGTTAGCTGATGATACTGGCACTGTAACGTAGAATATTTTTGGGACCTGGCCCTCTGCCTTTTTCGTTTTGTGTTCTCAAGTGTGCGTACTCCTTGTCAGTCTAGTTGGGCACGATGGGGATGATAGGGACTAGTGGGCTAGCCTGTACTTATGTTAGGCGCGGTGACCTTAAGACTTGTTTCCATCCATTTAGTGGGATGCCACGATGTTTGATGGCTACTCCAACATCATTGGCCTTTGTTGGCGCCTCCTCATGTAATCAACACAGTTTTTTTTGTGACCAGCTTCTGGGGACCATCTTCTTGGTGTTGATCTCCTTCCTTGTCTTTGGACTGGTCATGCATGAATCTTGTTTCTGCATATGGTACATCTTTTGGTTTTTCATTCACACAGCTGAACTACTTTAGTTGTTGGGTTTGAGCAAGCTGTTTTTCGAGAGCCAATGGCTAGGTTGTCGCTATTTTCCCACTAGCTAGTTGTTCTTTTACATTTTTCACTCATTCATTTGGGAGAGGACTTGTTCCCATACTTGAATGGTTGTTTGTTACTAACTTCACCCTTACTTTGTTTGAAGCATCTCCTTGTTGCCTCTCCATCATTCATGCACCGTCTGTCATATTGTGTTCCTCATTGCTCATTGTCTTACAGAATGCATTGGTTAGGGAGGGTTGTCTCATTTCTCCATGGTACCAGAGCATTAGAATGACTGAGCTGCTACTACCCACACCATTGTATGCAACAATAGCAATAGAGACGTCTAGGCTGAGCTGTAAAAGGTAGGGTGGTCTTGGCAACATGGAAACCTTGAGCTAAGGTCTCAAGTCATGCAACCATGCAATTGACTCTTCTCTTGGGGATGAGCTCTTCGACCAACAAGCCCATTGGTTAATGAAAGAACCTAAAGTTGAGCCGGAACTAACGAAGAAGAAAAAGGGAATAATGAAGGGCCATACTTGGAACTCCAGGTACAACCCAACTTCAATTTGCAGCGATTTATCCCGTAGTGGGCTCATCAATGTTTTTGTATTCATTTTCATTTTTTTCTATTGTTGTTTCATTTTTCTTCTGTGCGCTCGCTCGTTCTACTGCTTTAGCAGACAGTCCAATTGTTTTCACATTTGCATTCCTACCCCTCTTGTTGATACGTAGACACTTGGGATTTTATCCGAGTGCTTTAGGAGAGCTTGCTCACTCATGGAGGTCAAGGTTCAAGAACCTGGGAGTCTGGTTCTGTTTGTGGGAGACCGCCATGAAGTCCGTTGTTCTAATTCACGGCTGGCCTTACTGATAGCCATTAATTCTCACCTGGCAAAGGCACTAGATGCCATTGTTATCCTGCTCGACTATTTACAAGCAACCCTCTTCATCCTACACCCTCCACCATGATTGCAATCAAGTGCTCCCTCTATTGTTTCTTTATCTTCTGAAATGCTTTCTTCTTTTGTGCAAAAAATCCATAGAACCATCAGGCCGGGGCGTGGTCTGGGCCCATCTGCTCTTGTCTCAACCGTCCCTCTCTAGGCTCAACATTTGGATGTCCCTTTTTGGGTGATTTTGTTCATCAAATATGAGAGTCACAGTTTCTCATCGCATGGAGCACTTTGGGGTGCATCTCATGGGGGGATTGTGTCGCCTAACGACTAGATTGGTATTTTCACATGGATTCCTTTACATCTCCGTACATACTTTCTCTCATGAAATTTCTGTAACTCCAACTCGTAGACAAAAGTCATTGTTGAAAGTTGTAGAAAGACGTCTAGAGCTTGTTGGAGCAAGCACTCTCGGAGCAACAGTCATCAACGACCCATGTACAGAGACAGATAACTTGAGTCTCTAGATGCCCAATTCTTTTTTCACCTGGTCTCTCATTATGGGTCCAAGACAAGGAGGGATACACCTAGAAAGTGAGAACTTTCCATACACAAATCTGAAGTTTGCAGTAAAAAAAAATCAGTTCCATTATTTATGTACTTTCTAGAAACCTTTCCTTGCTAGAATTATTGGATGATTTCAGTTCCATTAAATTTCATACCTCTTTTGTGCACTCTCTTGCTTGCCCTCTCCTCTTTTCTCTCATCATCTGAGGCAAGATTTCCTCCTCTCCATTGATGAAGTGGCCATCTTGATAAACGGCCAGCAAGAGGCCACAATGACCTTAGGAGGACAAGGAGCTACTACATAATTTTTTTAGGGTTATATTGGATGAAGACATGGAATCCATTCACAACAGCACCTCACCTTCCACATCCGCCGAGGTATGCATCCCATCCCAGGGTATACATCCGAGCCGGGGTCTGCACCCATCAGGGTGTATGCTCCGGCAAGGGTATGTGTCCTAGTAGGGTTTTATGTCCTCGCTGAGGTATGTGCAGCATCTAGAATTTATACCCAACCATGGTCTGCCTCCCCCCTTATGGCATGTGCCTCCACAGTGGTGTGTGCCTTACCCTAGGTATGCGCATATACCATATGGGCCATGTGTGCTGTCTTCAGTGTGTGTGACATCATTGGTGGTGCAAGCTCCGTTGCCGTGGCGTATGCGCCATCTGGACCACATCCAACTCATGATCCATCTTGTGGAGCGGGTAACATGCAGCAGCAAGAGAACATGTAGTGGCATCAGCATAAGTGCATGCGTATGTGCCATTTGTTGCAGATCTACCACAATTAACTACAAGTGTATGTGCATCATTGGAAGCAAGTACACCATCCGTCTGATTTCATGCACATGCATCACCAGCAAGACATGCACCAATGGAAACACATGCGCCATCGGCAACACACACACCGCCATCCACTGGAGAAAGCATACATGCAAAGTCCGTATAGAATGCAGAGCCATCAGATGGATCACGCGCGTATGCAGGGCCATTAGCTGGATCGCGCACACATGAGTGACCATCAATAGAGGTAAGCAGAAATGGACCATTTGTAGCACATGCACAACCAATACCAAAAACTATCACGTTGTCAAAATTATAGGCATTGCCATCTGCGCCTCTTGGCACAGCTATGCACCCTCACGTCGTACCAACCACAACTCATAGACAGGGTGGTAAAGACATGCTTCCATGGCCGTTCATGTGTGCCAACATCCATATCAAATTCACATTCTCCAAGAGAAAAATCCTCTCGATGGTCCAACAGAGACAAAAAATATCCTATCATCTTAGAAAACGGTAGCCGGTGAAAACGTTTCCAACTTACAAGAATGTACACCTTCCACCTGCTTCTTGTGTAGTTGGTTTTCAATATCTTCTGTTTAATTTGAAAACACTTGGCAAAAATTTTGGTACGATGGAAGGTCCTATTCGTACAATGGTGTGAAGCCACCAATGCTTGACTTAATGTTATGTGACTCTGCTGAATGGTGTTTGGATGATGGCAACCGCAACAAATACAAGCAGATTTGGCATGAGAGGTCAGCCATGCCATTTGATGCTATGCAATGCCATGTTATACCATTTAATTTCATATCCATCTGTTCCCTTCCATGCCATACAAT
Source organism: Penium margaritaceum (assembly GCA_023375785.1). NCBI lineage: Eukaryota > Viridiplantae > Streptophyta > Zygnematophyceae > Desmidiales > Peniaceae > Penium > Penium margaritaceum. Next base: position 53,738 of record SZWC01004558.1, read on the forward strand.
GCCACAGAGTGCAATGCCATGTGCTTTGATGCAATAATTTGCATGCCATTTTGTACCATGCCATGCTATGTCACGCTCTTTGTGTAATCTCCCATGTCATTGTGCGCTACCATGGCATGTCAATCTACCATCTGTCATTCACGTGTTGTGTGGTGCATGTCAATTCTATGTTGGCAGGGTAAAACCAATCGTCTTGCGCATCTTGTGGGGTGTAAAGCATCAACCCAAGTTGCCTGAGACCAATTTTATACAACGGCTTGAGGATGAGTGGGTGCGCACCAAGTAATATGTAAAACGATCTACAATCATCTGGAGAGTGAGGTCGTGGAATGTGAAGCAGGCAAAGCAGAAGATTGAACTTCTCAAGAAGACACAGGATGTCAAATTCTGGCTTACAATCTATGGTGTGCCTTGATACATGCTACAAATGTAACAGTGACGTACTCATTCTTTCTGGTAGTTCACAGCTTCTGCATCAACTTACAGAAGCAATGTTCTCTTGGTTAAACCGGGCTATTATGTAACTGCATGTTCTAAGCTTGATGCCAAAAGCAATGTTCTCCATTGATATGCATGCATCTTTGGACCCAAGCTCTACATCCTTAAGCCGTACACAACTTATCTAGCCATTCCCATACATCACCGGAGCACGTTTGTGTTGTATGATGTTGAGTAGCATGTTCCATGTTCCATTTTCCACACCTAATCTAAAAAACTAACTCCCACAGTTAATCAATCTCATGGCATTGTGGTGCATGCATCATTGCTTGTGCTATTTCTCATGAGGTCAAACAGAAGATAGGATGTGTACTCATACTTGTGATAAATTTCTGGCTTGAACTAGAAGATTCAAAATGTATTTTTGAGGCGTGCATGCACCCCAAGTTGCATCATACTTGTTATGGATGGTTTAAGGCATTATGGGCCATTGATCTCAACCTTAAAATTAATGAGATTTTCTTGGTTTTTTCTTGTTTCCTAGAACCTTAATCAATCCTTGTGCAACTAATGGTAGCTAATGATTCTCAAAGTGTTAGCACTTGTTCACACGGTACATGAGTAAGAGAGCTAAGCCCTTTCTTATGCGTGAAAAAGTGGTTAAAGAATTGTTTGTGTTTGTACGTGCACACGAGATGGCACTGGTTGTCATGGCAACTATATGATCGTTGCCATATTCTTTTTACTCTACGACCAATTCATTACATTATGACCACCTAAAAAAACTGAGATCTACATTAATCCATACTACATCGCTTCTTCTTGTCACATCAAACCTGAGTTTCCGTTCTGTGATGTCATAGGCTAATGTGTGGTTATATTGTATGGTTCCCTTTTACATTGTTTTTTTTGTACTTTTTTATTAAAATAAGAAACTTATCCTATGCTTGGATAGTGGAAAACTCTTCAACCTAACAACAAGCCAAATGTGAAAAATGTATTTCAGAATCCGTTCCCATTTGGGAAAATACTTGAAAAGGTTCAAAGCCATTTCTGATTGCAAAGGAGTCTCTGTGGACCTTTGCAATCAGATGAACCATGTTGAGTTCCTCTCTCCCCATCTTCCTCATAAACTACATGGGGGAAAAGCCGAATTCGAGGTGTTTGACACTCCTCAAGATCAAAACATGGAACAAACCAAAAACATCCATCGTTTGGCGATGCATTTGGAGATGGCCGACCAGCTGGCCAGTCATGTTTAGAATCATCGTTGCTCAAAGTTAGCCCTGCCGGCTGGCTGGTCAGTAGTGTTATGGCCCAGATTCACACAACTCCTTGAACATCACAAGTAAAATTTTGTTTCTCTACATTTGTGGCCCACCGCATGTTGACCTCAGCATTTTTACCAGGGTGTTTTGGCCACCTGCCCTGACCTCCGGTGTTCCGTTCCTAAAGTATTGGACACATTTTACTACTTTCCAAAAGGGTGAATAGAATTTTCACATGCCGCATCAATATCCTTCTACTTTTTGGTTGACTCCTTGACGGTGCTCTTATGTTATAAAGCCAGAACCAAGTTTTCTTGAAACCCCAGATTCTTTGTGCAGTCTATCAAAGAAACCACTTAGGGCGCCACGTCTCACGCGTCGGTTGACTCAAGCGTCCAAAACCCAACATATGGCTCTTTGTTTTTCTTTCTATTTTACATATACACTTGAAAATGTGAGACTTGTCATCAAACTAAACAAATTACTAAGCAAAAATGATCCAATTGTCTTGTTTCCTTGGATCGTCTTTTGCTCTGGACCTGATCCATATTGACCATGAGTGTTCCGATTGGTGTAACGACAAGGGCTTGTCACATGATCCAATGCAACTCTGATCCACGTTCCACATTCCCTCATTTGAAAAATGGTGAGGTTGAGGTTGTCTTTTGGCATCTACGCTCACATCAATAGCAGTTCCCTCCAACCGGACAAGATTACGGCCAGATTTTTGTGTTTTTCTGATCTACAATTACCAACTTTGACCTATGTTGTTGCGGTTTACCCCATGATGCATGTGCAAACTGTGGGGCGCTGTTGACGAGCTGTTAGGAGCTTGTTACACCCTCGGAGGTGCAACAACTCTTACCAACTATCCTTGGTCGTGTACTTGTTGAACAAGAAGTTGTCAAACAAACGACCTTGGATTGATTTCGCTTGTCTTCAAGTGGAGAATGAAATCATGAGAGCGCGCCACACCATTTTCGGTTTCGATTCACTCTAATTTCAAGAGGAGGAATAACCAAAGTTGAAAACATGTATGGTACTTGCGGGCATATGGTGTCAAATTGGTGTTGAATAGACTTGGATGCACAAAACGATGTGCCATCAAGTCAAGAGAAACAAATCAAGCATGTTTGACGCGGCTTGCAACGAAAGAGTTGAGCAGCTCCATGAACTCAGCTCACTGTGAATTTTGGCTGAGTTTTGGCACGTCTGGGATCGCCCGAATAAGGAGATTGAACAAGGCAAAAAAACAGACACTCTTTCTCTGTGGAACGATATTGTGCTTTTGATCTCCTTGAAGATCTCAATTATCCGGATGACTGAAATTTTGTGCAGAAGAAGCAGAAGTATCTAGAGGAAGTGGATCGGACAACGACTTAGATTGGTTGTTATGTTTAAGAATTTCTTTTCTTGCTACAATTTAGCAAAAAAAAAGTAAGAAAATGGTCCCAATTTCACATCAAAAACTCACATTTCCTTCTCCAAACTTGTCTCCAATGTCAATTCCTCGTTGTGCCCTTATATGGTCTGGGAATGAAAGCATGTGCTAAACTTCTAACATATAGCTTTGCGACTGACCAATTGTCCTGCACCATCCATCTTGTCCATTGGTTGAAGAACTAATGCCTAGAAAAAAATCAGAAAACGGAGAAATAGTGCGCCCCCATCCGTAGCACGAAGCGCTTTGCCATTTACCAGCTAAATTTGTGTATCTTGCCTCTCGGGTGTTGACTCGGTGTTTCTGCCTCATACCCAAAAAACACCTCAAAATCTTCAAAGAAAATACTTTTTGGCAGAAGCCCCTTTTAACATCTGGGGGTTTTGGGTTTCATTCAAGGTCGGGCACCTCCCACGCCCCGCGGCATTGGGGCCTGGGAGGTTCCCTTTCAACGAAGGGGGAGTTTTGTCCCCCTTCAGAAGTGCACATAACGTTTTGGGGGAAGTCGAAAGTGACCGCATATGGGGAAAAAATGCTGAGAGTCAACGGTACATGGGCCAGTTTTACCCATTCGTCTGTTGCGTCGCAAAAAGCCGCCCTAAAGAAAAAAACAAAATAAAAAGTTACGACAAGTTTTTATTTGGTAACTCTTATTTTTACTTATTCGGTTTCCTTATTGGGGCATTCCTAGACACGCCCTTTAGTTCGTCCGATGTGACACTGGCCCGGGAGGGGGGGAGGTGCCCCCCGCGAGCGAACCTTCGCGCTAGCGGGGCAGTGCCCCTTCCTCCCCTGCCTCGCGTCCTCCCATGTTCCCCCGTCCCCCCGTCCCCACAACGGGGTACTGCAGGGTTGCGGGGAGCTGCAGGGTTGCGGAAACCTCGGCGCCCTCCTGTTTAAAAAATCATGAAAAAGACGATCACGAATCATCACGAGAGAACACCTGAAACCCTGGTGCACCACTAGAAGCATTTGTCAGCACTTGTGGCTGAATGCCGTCTTTCTTGGACGAAGACGGCAGCCCGTGCAATAGAACCATTTTGTCTTTTTTCGCCGAAGGCCGTCAAGTTGCGGAAAGCGGCGTTGATCCGTACCACTTCTGCTTCGCTCTCTTTCTACTTCCGCGAAGTGAAACTAAGCGCGCTTCGGCGTCCTGTGTGGTAAACCATCTGGTTCCGGATGTAAAGGGTTGTCGAAACAGCTGTCATCCTACGTGTACATGAGGTGACATTGACAACTTTCAGTCGTTCCGAACGCGTCATCCTTCCATGCATCCGCAGTCGCCGTCGACTGTGAACGAGAACATTCGCAACCGACGTTGCACTGGAACATTTTGTTTTGCGAAGAAATTCGCACACGCGATCGACGTCGCAGTCATAGAAACAAAACTAATCTCCGGATTTCATCGAATCTATTTGACAGCTACACAGGGACGTGTCGATCGGAGATCGTTGCGACAACTAATTTTATCAGTTTCACATGAACTTTTCATATTCACTGACAGCGACTGCGGCTATCCGGTTGTCAACCCTCGTTGGTTTTTACGAGTTTTCATGTATTTTGACAACTTCGTGTGGAAACCACCATAGTCGGGTTGACAGCGACTGCCGAAAAGTGATGCGTTCCTATACATTTTGTTTTCTTCTACCACTTGCCGTAAACTAGCCGGCATTCTGTCTGATATGGTGTACGGAGTCGTCTCTTTCTGCACGATATACTACGTGTTGCACGTTGCATCCGAAGCGCACTTAGTTTCACTTCCGGAAGTCAGAAGAGAGCGAAGCATTCGTCGGCCGTAGTCGAACCCAACGATGAGATGGTCGTTGCAGGGGTGCGTTTGGATGGCATCGACCTCCTGCTCGATATCCACCATCGTTCTTGGTGCCGTTGGCCACAAGAAGAGCAGAAGAAGAAAAGGAGAGAGACAACTCTTTGTCCTTATCGTAGCTCTTTCTCCTGCTGCTGTTGCTGTTGCTCCTGCCGACATCCATTCCCTCGGCCGCTCATGGCAACGTCTTTGCACACGTGGCTTGCTCACCAACAACCCCGCAGCGAGCTGCATCCAACGCAGCGTCTGCATGAGGGCGAGCAGCACCAGCAGCAGCAACAGAAACAACAGCAACAGCATCGTGGTTGGAGATCCTGGGTTTCGCGTACGTTTATAATGGTGCTGCTGCTGGCTCTACCTTGTGCCGTCTGGCTTTGTCTCCAGACTTCTTCGTCATCCATCTCCCCCTCCTCCTCAACCGCATCTTCGTCTTCCATCTCCTCCTCCTCCTCAACCGCGCCTTCGTCCGACAACTCGTCGCCGTCAGCAGATGGTGATAGTGGCGACTCCCCACTATCACCACCGCCATCATCACCGCCGCCATCCACGCCAGCTGTACAGCCAGGAATTGCCCCGGCGCACCCGCCGCTGCGCCATGGTGCTGCTGCACCTGCAGCTGTAGGTGCAGCAGCTGCGGCAGCAGCAACTAGCACGCGTGCTCCTGAGAGGGTGGTGAAGTTACAGCTGGCGGAGTGGGAGGCGCATCTGCCGCAGCATCTACAGCTGGAGCCCTTCATACGCGGCGCATGTTCTGCTTCGCTGATCCAGCAGGCCTTTGCTGCGCCGGGGCTTGGCAGCATCAGTGGAATTAATGGCAACGTCAGTCTTAGCTCGAAGCAGGCAGTAGAGCAGAAGAAGCAGCAGCAGCAGCAGGGTGAACGTCAGAGTGACGAACATCCATCTTCTCAACGAGGAGTTTCTCCTCCTCCTCCCCCGCCTGTCCCTCGCTACTACTTCGTAACCGCCGGTAACAACTGGTGCGCAGGCCACTGGGCCTACAGCATGCTGTGCGCTGCCGCGGAGGCGAAGCTGCTCGAGCGCACGATGGTGGTCGACTCGCAGATGTGCCTGCCAGCCAGGCACAACGCCAACCACCGGCAGCTGGTGCGGCCGATGGCGCTGTACTACAACACGGAGAATCTCGCGAAGCAAGTAACTGCGCTAGGTGTGCGCATGGTATGTGGAAACGGGAAACTCGTAGCCGATGTCCTGCGTAACGCTCAGCACTTTGCACAGATCATGATCTTGCAGGATTGCCGCAGCGGCTTTCCATGACGGACCAACAGGTGGGAGTGGTAGGCGGGAGTAGTAAGTGGGAGAAGTAGTAGGTGGGAGCCGTAGATGGGAGAAGTAGGTGGGAGTAGTAGATGGGAGAAGTAAGTGGAAGTAGTAGGTGGGAGTAAGGTCCTCCAAACGAGATTACGGCTCGGGAATATCTCACGTTTGAAGACCCTTACGTCAAGGCGAGAGTGTGCCTCACACGATGGTGGTCGACTCACAGTTACATCTTGGGAGTTTGATGCCTAAGATGGACAGCCTCTGTGCCGCAGAAGCTGCCAAGCTCTGACCACTGCTAGTGGTGCGCCGCCACCGCTGCTGCCTCACGAGCGCCAAGCACAGTTGCGGGATGAAGGCAAAGAATTCATCACCCAGTCTGCATGCCCATGTCAAGGGGTAAAACGAGCCGGTTCTTGCACGACGTTGGCCTCTACTTTTGCATCTTGCTGATCACACTCGTTTTCCAGCGTCTGCCCCTCCGCCGTGGTCAATCGCCTCTGATCATTCACAGTTTTCATTCCAGCACTCACAACATGCCTTTCTATTGTTCTCAAAACGTTAAATCTGGCCGGAGCTCGCCACCCTCCAAGAGCAGGAGATCCCTTGTGGGCTTGACCTAGATACAGAGCCCGTGCGCCCGGCAAATGGCCCCAGCTTGTCCGGGATGGCATGGTGGACCCAAGTGAAGTGATGTTCCCCATGCCCGACCTCCTGGCAATCAGTGGTGGATCCAGTCTGTCTGCCCTGCCCGTGCAGTTTGAGGAAATGCAGGTGAAGCTGGAGCCAGACGCGATGATCATGCAGCCAAGAATCCGTTGCATGAAGATGGGTCGACTGGAGGCCAGATAGGGTCCCCTCGCCCCTCCCCCCTCCCCCCCAGCAGCAACGGTTCTCTGTCCAGCACCGGCACCCAATCTGATGCTGCGATGTCTAATGAACCTCCGCCGTGCAAGGACAGTGCCGCAAAGCCACACACTCAGCGTCCCTGATACACCTCTGCCTCTGGCAGACGAACCCTTATTGTTCAGCGAACCGTGTCTCTTTCAGCTTTTGGTGTAAGGTCCCAGCCACCACTGCCGCAATGCCTCAAGGCTTAGCATGGCCCTCCCTCACCACCTTCGGAGGCAAACCATTCACTGCCTCCTCCGGAAGGGGACAGAGAGCATCCGCATCGCCAAGGCGGCTTACAGCAAGGACCAAGAAATGGTGGTGAAGGTGTGTGAGACAGATACCAACGCGCATGTGCAAGCCAGCGGAGCCGTCGCTCCGTGTGCCCAGCAATTCCGGGCCCCCCTTGGCAGACCGGCAGTTGCACCTACCGGGTAGGTCGTACCCTTGTGCATGCGCCCACACCTCTGGTCCTTGGACTCGCTGCCGACCACCTCGGTGACCTGTACACTCTACAGAACGGCCTGCCAAACTGCTTGATCAAACTCGCCCATCATGTCGAGCCACCTGACTTCCGAAAACACAGCGTGCACTTAAAAGTCCACTCGGGAGACAGCACACAGGCAGACGCGTCATGGCAACCTGCGAGTCCGCTATGCGACTCAGTTGCGGCAGTTCCCACACCGCACCTACTCATCAGGAAAGTGTCTCCCACAATCCACCCAAAAATAAAAAGTTGTTTTCCTTCTGTTGAAAACACAAAGATCTCCAGTCCCTTTTTAGCACTGTGAGACGTCTCAATCACTGGAAGTAAAAGGCTCTGGGCCCGATACCACTGGCCTCTGCCTGATCCCTTCCTCTCCTGCCCTGTCTTCCCTTGTGCTCCTTGCCTCCTTGAATCGTTTTAGATGGATGTGGGCACCTGGACATGATGTGAGCCAGCTGAGAAGATGAGCAGTTTCAAAGGGGGTTTTGGAAGCGGTGCAAGGAGAGGAGTTGTGTTTGCGCTGTGTCTGCTCTTCCGAGTAAACGTGTGGATATGAGGTCCTCGGTGCGTGTGATTCTGTAAGACTTGAAATCATCTCTGGCTTCGCAGCTGTGTAGCCCTGCTAAGGATTCGGATAGGCGGATATTCTGGCCGCCAGTCCCAGCATCCAGTCCCAGCCATTGTGCTGCCGGCAGACGTGACGCAGTAGAAGGATTTGTGATAGAAGGGACTCGGAAGAAGGGACAAGGTGAGCCGCACAGTGCAGTACAGTGCATGACGTGCACCACCTTCTCCTTGTTTGAGGGGGAAGGAGGGTCACAGTTCGTACTGCCTGCATTGCAAGCAATGGGATTTGTCTGAGGTGCCTGCTCCTTTTCTCTGTGGAAGAGCAGCCGACACGTGAACATGGGTTCCACAATTAGATTGTTTGGCTGCTCAGTCTTCATCCGGCAGCATTATATTGGTTAAGACGCTTTGCAAAGCGACCATTCCACAATCAGATTATGTGGGTGCTCACTCTTTATCTGGGACTGGGAAAATGGGGTTGGTATTGTTGGCAAATTTAACGTCTTCCACCAGCTGCAGCTTGCTCAAATATGGCCAAAAATGTCCTCGGCCAAGGCTCAAACTCAAAACTGGGACCTCGTCGATTCTCTGGAAATTCTGGACAGAGATTTGGTCGTTTGAGCAATAAAATTTGTGAGGCACTCAAACGGCTATCTTAGGAAGCGTGAGATTGCTTGTTCGAAAGCTTAGGACTTGTAGAACATGCTCTCAAAATTTTGGCATCAATGGTGAAGTATGGAATACGTGGCACTGCTGCAAAGTGAGGGTCTTGGTGAATTTGGAGGAACGCTTAGGAAAATCCTTAGTTAAACTCACAAGAGATAAGTGCCTCATATATCCGGCACACTATGATACATGGAGACACTTAGAAACACACAAGAAAAATAATAGAACTTGGTCCGGGGTGTAGGTCTCACTCCCGTGGTGAGTTGGAACTAGTTTGCACCCTTGGAGGTGTCTTCGTGGTGTTACTACCCACCAACAACCCTCACATGGTGGTAGTTACCACCTAAGGCTGACTCACACACAAGAACACAAAAAAATTGACTTGCAGCCCTAGTTGCGGTTAGAACCGTGCACACGCATTCTTCTTGGCACATGCGCCGCGAGAAAGCTCCAAAATACGACTCGTTGTGTTGGTGCGTCGCGCACATGCACGGTTTGGTCGCCAGGCGCGTTGGCGAGGCCGTGTCGCGGTTTATCCCGTTGACTCGTGCGACTTGCCGGTGGATTTGTCGCGTCACTCCCTCATGCGCACATGCGCCTCTTGCACATGCGCACATGCTTGTTCGCCACTGTTGATCGAATACCCACACAAAAATAGACCACCTGCCATCAAAATTCTCTCACTGGCACTCGCACTTCATGTCCCACAAAAAAAACATTTGCCACCAGCTGCCCGGTTGTTGCGACAAACCAAATCCGTCGCGACCTCCCCTCTCATTGTTTCCCTTTTTTTTCCTTTCTCTCTCCGTCCATCGTGCACGGTCAAGGAGACCGCCGCCCGGCGGCTCGCGTCAGCAGGTTTTGCCACCAACCGCCAACACTCCTACTTGGCGAACACTCGCCGACGACATATACCCATAGTGAATTGACATCTACATGCAAAGCCAAAGTCCAATGGAGCACCACATATTCTTTCCATCAAAGGCACGGGGTGCCCTAGACAATGTCTATCATCTTCAAGTCATCTTCATCCTCAAGCTTGTTACGCGCAACGCCCACCGGTGTCTTGACCTCCATGCCACTTGTCTTGGCAAGGTCGATGTCGATGCCTTCACCACCGATGCGCATGCCAAGCCACATGATCTCATAGATGACAGACTTGTAGGCGATGGATTCTGCCTTGATGATGGGTGATGCCTCACGCCCACCATCCCCGGTTCCATCATTGGTGTGGCCTACAATGGTGGTCGCTCCCATTGTCTTGGCGTGCTTCACGCGCTTCGGTGGTGGAGGCGCATGGTCGAGGTAGATTCTCCCCACTCCCGATCGCCGGTGCCGTCCCCGGATCGCCCGGCAAGGCCGTACACGTTGAATGATGGGGTTGACGATAGAGATGCCCTTTGGTTCCTCCTCAAGTGCTACACTTCCAATTTTCACCACCGTGCCACGTGGTTGCTCCACAACCACATCCACTTCCATTACTTAGCCACCACCAAACTGCTCCGTTGCTTCCTCGTTCTCCTTGTTGGCTTCCTTCTCCTGTTGAAGAGCCACCATACTTGGAGAAGGAGGGGAAGACTTATCGTGAACAACACTGCCACAATCTCCCACTCCATCCATACATTATTTACCACCATCCTTCGAGGCCGCAACATGCTCCTCCGACGGTGTCACACAACCACGTAAGGGGTAAAGATCCCCTTTGCGAGGTGTCTCAAGCACAACAATTCCCTCCTTCACAACACAACACCCCTCTTCATCAAATTTGACCGTACATCCCTTCTTCACAAGCTCGCTCACCAACACGAGGCTCTTTGCGAGCTCCGGGACATACAACACATTTGTGAGCTTCACACTCCTCACATCCTCTCCCACCATCACATCAATGCACTCCATGCCTTCTCCCACTGCGGCCAACACCCCGTCATCCCCCAACACCACATCTTTCCGAGGAATGGTCTCAAGTACCTCAAACCATCCACGATGTGGAGTGAGATGCTGAGCGGCTCCCGAGTCAACGTACCACTAATCGGGTGCTTTGGTGTTGACACTTGCCGCGAGCACGAAAATTTTGTCGAAGACGGAAGACGCCCGCACGGACGATGAGGATGATAAAGATGAGGAGTTGTTCCACTTCGCGCATTTTGCCTTCCATGCGGCGCAGTCGCAAACGAGGTGGTCAGTGGAGCCGCAATGGAAACACGCCCAGACACCCATGCCCGGTGGTGCACCGACCGCTCTCTCGTTGCCGTCCATTTTCGGGTATGCGTGCATGCGGCTCACGTATGCGGTATCCTTGCCGCTCTCATCACGCGAGTGCCGGCGCATCTCCTCATGGAGGAGTTTTGTAACGACCTCCTCGAGCTTGAGGTCACTCGACTGCACCTCCAACGCCATCACGAGGGGTTGGTACGACTGTGGGAGCCCCTCCAACAACGTGAGGATGATCTCGTCGCTCCCGACCTTGGCTCCGGCGGCTCCGAGCTGCTCCGCCAACTCCTTGGCGCGGTTGATGTAGTCTTGCATCACTTTGCCCGCACCCATGCGAATCTTGCGAAAACAATCCCGCAACATCATGCGATTCGCCACTGCTCCCGCCTCATACACCCCTCACAATGCCTTCCAAGCATCACACGCGAGCTTGTAAGGCCGCACACATGACATAAGCGGTGGAGCGACGTTCATTGCAAGCAACATCAATGCCTTCAGGTTGTCCTTCACAAACCTCTTCGCCCTTTCAGCAGCTGCTCCCTCTTCCCCCGCACGCCCTTGCGTCGCCGCCGAGGAAGAAGTTGATGTCTTCATGTGTGCCAATGTAGTGCTCGCATCCGGCACTTGTTTCGCTCTCGTCACAATTTCCCAAATCCCGCACTCCTCAAACACGAGTTGCATGCTGAATTTCCAATTGATGAAGTTCGATGCACCCACGAGTTTGTCCACCACGTGGAACTCCTTAGTCGAAGCGGAGGCCATGACTGCGGCGGCGGTAGTTCCCGTCCCTCACTTGCTCGCACTCCAGCGTCTCGGACGGTGAGAATTCTCCCAACTGCTCTGATACCAATGATGGAGAATTTAACTTCTTCCACCAGCTGCAGCTTGCTCAAATATGGCCAAAAATGTCCTCGGCCAAGGCTCAAACTCAAAACTGGGACCTCGTCGATTTCCTGGAAATTCTAGACAGAGACTTGGTTGTTTGAGCAATAAAATTTGTGAGGCACTCAAACGGCTATCTTAGGAAGCGTGAGATTGCTCGTCGGAAAGCTTAGGACTTGTAGAACATGATCTCAAATTTTCGGCATCAATGGTGAAGTATGGAATACGTGGCACTGCTGCAAAGTGAGGGTCTTGGTGAATTTGGAGGAACAGTTAGGAAAATCCTTAGTTAAACTCACAAGAGATAAGTGCCTCATATATCCGGCACACGATGATACATGGAGACACTTAGAAACACACAAGAAACATAATAGAACTTGGTCTGGGGTGCAGGTCTCACTCCCATGGTGAGTTGGAACTAGTTTGTACCCTTGGAGGTGACTTGGTGGTGTTGTACTACACACCCACAACCCTCACATGGTGGTAGTTACCACCTAAGGCTGACTCACACACAAAAGAACACGAAAAAAATTGACTTGCAGCCCTAGTTGCGGTTAGAACCGCGCACACGCATTCTTCTTGGCACATGCGACGCGAGAAAGCTCCAAAATGCGACTCGTTGTGTTTGCGCATCGCGCACATGCGCGGTTTGGTCGCCAGGCGCGTTAGCGAGGCCGTGTCGCGGTTTATCCCGTTGACTCGCGCGACTTGCCGGTGGATTTGTCGCGTCACTCATGTGCACATGCGCCTCTTGCACATGCGCACATGCTTGTTCGCCACTGTTGATCGAATACCCACACAAAAATAGACCACCTGCCATCGAAATTCTCTCACTCGCACTCGCAGTTCATGCCCCACAAAAAAAACATTTGCCACCGGCTGCCCGGTTGTTGCGACGAACCAAATCCGTCGCGACCTCCCCTCTCATTTGTTTTCCTTTTTTTTTCTTTTCTCTCTCCGTCCATCGCGCACGGTCAAGGAGACCGCCGCCCGGCGGCTCGCGTCGGCGGGTTTCGCCACCAACCGCCAACAGGTATGAGTGTTGTACTACTGCCCTGCTGCCATGATGCAGTGCTGCCGCGCTGCTATGCTGCTATGCTGCCCTGTTACTCTGCTGCCGTGCTGCAGTGCGGCCATGGTGATCTTTTGATTCCTGGCCTGCAGGAACCTTGACATGGTGGCAGCAGAAGATTTCTTCCATGCCTATGCATGCGCTCGCATGGAGACCGCCGAAACCGGCCGGCTGAATGCCGGGAGCAGCAACGGCACTTTTGTCAGCGGAGAAGAAGGAGGTGGTGGCAGAGAGAGAAGGAGGCGGAGGAGGCTGATGGGAGGCCCGCCGCTGCGGGGAGGAGGCAAAGATAACTTGCCCGGTTTCAGTGAAGTAACCTTTCCCGAAATTGGGTCCACAAGGCAGATGTTGATGAAGATGCCAAGGATGGCGTCTTCATGGCCATCGCAAGGGGGACAGGGTAGGAGATTTGCAGTACTTCAACCACACGCGATTGGAGCAAGGTGGAACTCCTCTTCTCTAGGAAGGGGCAATGGTAGCAGGAGCAGTAGCAGCAGCAGCATCAGAAGCAGCAGCAGCAGAAGCAGTAGCAGCGGTAGTACGAGAAGAAGAAACAGCAGAAAAAGCCAAAGTGGTGGCAGAAACAGGAGAAGCAACAGCGATGATACCAGAAGCACCAATGGTACAAGGACCCAGAAGATTGTCATTGTACGGACACCGGCACTGACATTGCTGCAGTCTGGGAAACTTCGGCGACGGCTGCAACAATCGTCTGAACAGGCTGTGGGCTCCCGCCCCCTTGTGCAAGTGTTTGGGTTGGACGATGGCACGAGACAGTTGGAGAAGAGCTCTGCGGTGCTTGTGGTTCGTGACCTTGGCCTTGGCTTTGATCGGTTCGTGTACAAGGTGTGCGACAACCCGATCAACAAGGTGAGTGATTCATGACTGGTGAGTGATGCATGACTGGTGAGTGATGCATGACTGGTGAGTAATGCATGACTGGTGAGTGATGGATGACTGGTGAGTAAAGCATGACTGGTGAGTGATGCATGACTGGTGAGTGATGCATGACTGGTCAGTGATGCATGACTGGTGAGTGATGCATGACTGGTGAGTGATGCATCACTGGTGAGTGATGCATGACTAGTCAGTGATGCATGATTGGTCTGCCATCTTGGAACCTTCTTCTTTCATCTGCATGCGCAAATCAGCCCTGCTTTTAGGTTCCCAACCTCGTCTGCGACCTGAGCCATTGTTTACCACTGTTTTGAGTGCGTGCATGCCTGAGCAAGTGAGCGAGAGAGAGAGAGAGAGAGAGAGAGAGAGAGACAGAGAGAGACAGAGAG
>SZWC01004558.1:81611-95122 GCA_023375785.1 Penium margaritaceum
GGGGGGGGGGGGGGGGGGATGAGGAGGGGAAGGAGATGAGGAGGGAGAAGCATGTGAAGAATGAGGGTTTCCGGTCAAGGAAGCCTCTCTGTCCCTCCCTCCCTTCCTCAACAATGAGGTACTCCCTGTTAGTTGCTCCCGCCCAGGATCTTCATGTTCTTTGAATCATGAAAACGTTCCTGTCCGGAATCCAAAGTTTTCCATTACTTATATTGGCTTTAATGAAGCACTTGTCAAGAGTCATTTACCCACTTTGCCACAACGTGGAACATAGTGACAATGAGGACACTGCGATTAGAGGTGGCACAAGTCAATGCAATGCAACGAGAGTTTGGGGAAACCTTGTGCCCCAAGAAGGGCTGGATAGAGGGACAGGATGCAAAGTAACCATACTTTCATGACAAATGAGCTTATCGGGCATCAAATGGAGCACATTGAAAAATCCGCAAATGAATCATTCGTGGTTTTCTCGTTGATGAATTTGTGCATCACCATGCAAAGTTGCATGGGTGTGCTACAATCAAAGGCAGCCCTCAGGGAGTTGATCAAGCTCACCAAGAGCCGCTAAGCAGGACCAATTGTATGTGAGAGACGTTGTAGGCTGCAAGGACAAAAACACGGAAGCATGTGAAGTTGTGTAGAGAGCACGAATGGCTGCTTTGACTCATGGACGAGAAAGTACATTAGCACTCCTCTCTAACAAGCCCAAGTACGCCTCATTTGGCACATGGAGCTGGAAGAACCACTCTGTCAAAGTTCACCTCCTAGAACACTCCTAGCCTAGCGGGATGAGCGGCAGTCACACTCTCACACAAGAGAATTACCATCCCTGCCATGTGCACAACCTATAATCTTGGTGGGGACATTCCTTCAAGCTCCCTGAAGGTCCTCCTACCGCCTTTCTACCTTGGGGGCCGCTCCAAACCTCCTTGGCCAATAATTGTGGCCGTCATTGGTGCTGGTAGTGCAAGAGCCGTCACTTGAACCGCGCCCATTGCCACCAAACCCTGAAAATCCATATCTCCCTCAAACGGACTCCAAATCAAGTTCTTTAAAGTGCTACAGAACAAAGAAAACATCCTCTACTCACTGTTGTGACCTGATAATTTTTATCGAGCAACCCACTTTGGTCACTTTTTGGCACCCCATATCCAACATTCTCCCACTTTGCAAGAGTAAAAATCACACAAGTTCACAACGTGCCTTGAGCTGCTGAAAGCGATGTGCTGCCAATGTGTAGCGCGCGGCCGGTCCGACGTGGCTCGCACAGGGTCCCTGGCCTGTGGGCGGGCGGATGGGATGGCTTGAGGGTCGGAGACCCTCAAGAACCACGGTTTTGGCCTAGTTTGCCAAGGGTTCCGTCTGTTCCGTTACATTGGTATCAAAGCTCCATGGCTCGAATCCCACGTTGAGATTACCGGAGATGCCGAGGCAGCTCTCACTCCTAGTGGGGGGGAGTGTAGCGTGGCAGTGCCACGCCGACCGGTCGAAGGGGCCATGTGGCTCGAGCAGGATCAACTGGGACTGTGGGCGGTTGGACGGGATGGCTTGAGGGTCGGAGACCCTCAAGCACCGCGGTTTTTGCCAAGTTGGCCAAGGGTTCCGTCCGTTCCGTTACACAATGGCTTGGTCAAGAAATCTGCCAGCATCATGCTTGAGGGGCAGAACATGATGTGCACCACCTCCTTTCCCACAAGCTCCCGGACGAAGTGGTAGCGGAGGTCGATATGCTTGGGTCGGGAGTGGAACTCTGCATTCTTTGTGAGCACGATGCCACTCATGTTGTCATAGTAGATGGTTGTTGCAGTTTTCTGCTGCTGCCCAAGACTTGCCAGCAGCTCACGCAGCCACACTATTTCCTTTGCTACTTTGCTCAAAGCAATGTATTCTGCCTTGGTGAGGAGAGAGCAACACATTCCTGCTTCTTACTCCTCCAGCTGATTGCTGTTCCTCCAAGTAAAAACACAAATCAACTTGTCAATCTCCTTGTATCCACATCCTCACCCCAATCTGCATCACTGTAGCCAATGAGGATGGGGCTTTTGTTGCCGTTGAAGGTGAGGCTAAGGTTGCTGCTACTGTCGAGGTAGCATAGCACGCGATTGACGGCCTCCCAATGTGGCATACCCGGGTCGGCGCATAGCTTGCTCACTACTCCCACAGCTTGGCTAATGTTGAGGCGCGTTTCGACAGCTGCATACATGAGGCTCCCGACTGTTGCTTGGTATTGTACCACCTCCATGCGGCTGCTATGATGCTTGCCGTGAGGATGCTGCGTGATGCTCAGCTTTGCTCCTACTTCCAGCGGTGTCGCCACTGTTGTCCTGAGGGTGAGTGTGCACCCTGGAGGGTCCCTAGCAGTGGTTGTTTCACACCACCAACTGTTTTTGGAGAGACTGAAACTGTGGAGGCAACTGGTTCCAAGGATGGCAAAAAACTGGTCAGAGATTGAGGCAATAGTTTTTGGCCTCAATTGGATGGAAATTAACACTTGATCAAGGCTCACAAGCAGTGGCATTTTATAGCCACTGATCTAAGCTTTCCAGAACACCAAAGCATGCCAGATTTGGAGCTTCCTAGCAGATTCTATGGCTTCTAGAGTGCTCCTTGGTAGGCTGTCCTTTTCCCACCTANCTAGATTCCTCAGCTTGCTTCTAGTAGGAGGGAAGGTGTCCAGAAGACCAAGACACCTCTAGATGCCTTGTAGGACAAGTCACCCCTTCTAGAAGGTGTGCCACCTTCCTGGACCCTCACCTGGCCTTCTAGAAACTTAAAGAGGAACTCTAGAGGTTGAGCTAGCTTCCTGGCATCTATTCTCCACCTCCCTTGAGGCAGGGCATAATTTCATCTTGTGGGACTTGAACCCGGGCCCTTGCCTCTAGAGGTGGACACCATTAACCACTAAGCCACTAAGGCTTGTCTTTTTGGTGTTCCTTTTTGGAGTCACTCCTGCCATGGTGAGGAGCATCATTCCAACAATCTCCCCCTTGCGCATTACCCATGGCAATCGTCCATGCTCAACCTATAACTGAGGAGACTTTCTCCTCATGGGAGGCGAGCTTACATTTTATTGCTCCCTCCCACTCAGCCCCATCCTTCTTGTGCAGTGCCTCCTTGAGGCTCCTCTTGCGCGAACCAAGTCCAAATGCCCTTGTCGGCATCATATCTTTTTGTCCTTCTTCGCACACGGCTGCTCGTGCGGGGCTCTTGAGGCGGTTGTTGTTGTTGTTGTCCCCTTTCGGCGCCATTCTCTCCAAGCGCCTGCTCCCCCTCTCTTGGAGACCTTGGAGACATCGGTCGACTCCCCGCCTCCACGTCCATCTCCGGTGCTTCGGATTCCTCATCCGAACTGGCCGGAACAAATTGTGCCGTTCGCCCATCCCTCGGGCGATCATCTCCGGCTGGTGCTGCTGCAAGGACGTCACCCTCATTCACGTCCTCCGGCGTCTCCCCCTCAAGGAGTGGCATCCACTCCCCCCTCTTGGAGAGACCTGCCTCCTTGTCTGTCCAATGGCTTTTCTCGTCGAACGTGACGTCGAGACTCCGCACAATCTGCTGCCTCCTTGGGCCAAAGAGCCGATATGCCTTGCTTCCGCTCTCATATCCAAGGAAAACACACCGGCGGTTACGTGGGTCCAACTTGCTCCGTCCCTCACGTGCCTGCACCATTGCATGTGCAACACAACCAAACGTGCGGAGGTGACCCACTGCCGGCTTCCGCCCGCTCCACACCTCTTGTGGCGTCGTCCACACCTTGCTCTCCTTGTCCTTCAACGGCTTGGTCGGCATGAGATTTATGATGTACGCTGCTGTCCTTGCCGCCTCCACCCAATACCGTTGTGTAAGGCCGGCGTCGCTCAACATGGATCGCACCATGTTAAGGATTGTGCGATTCGCTCTCTCTGCGACGCCATTCTGTTGTGGGGAGTATGGAGTTGTTTTCTGCCACTCAATCCCCTTGCTCTTCATCCACCCAAGGCACCCCGCATATTCACCGCCGTTGTCACTCCGGAACGCCTTCACCTTCAACTCTGTTTGCCGCTCCACATCAGCCACAAACTCTTGCATGCACGCAAGGACCTCACTCTTCCGCTTCATTGGGTAGAGGTAGAGTTTCCGGCTGTGGTCATCGATGAAGGTGAGGAAGTAGCGAGCTCCGCCGATGGAGCTCTGAAGCGGTCCACACACATCTGTGTGTACCACGGCCAGTTTTGCCGATGCACGCGTCCCCTTGGCGACAAACGGCTGCCGAGTTGATTTGCCAATGATGCATGGCTCACACACGGTCTCCTTGGTTCCATCAAGGCCGCTGATNTCTGTTTGCCGCTCCACATCAGCCACAAACTCTTGCATGCACGCAAGGACCTCACTCTTCCGCTTCATTGGGTAGAGGTAGAGTTTCCGGCTGTGGTCATCGATGAAGGTGAGGAAGTAGCGAGCTCCGCCGATGGAGCTCTCAAGCGGTCCACACACATCTGTGTGTACCACGGCCAGTTTTGCCGATGCACGCGTCCCCTTGGCGACAAACGGCTGCCGAGTTGATTTGCCAATGATGCATGGCTCACACACGGTCTCCTTGGTTCCATCAAGGCCGCTGATATGGAGACCCCGCACCACTTCCCTCTTAGCCATCTCCTTCACTATCGATGGAGAAATGTGGCAGAGTCGGCGGTGCCATAGGTCCAGGTCTCCTCTGTCCTTCGTTGCAAGATTGGCGGTGTTGGACCCCACCCGGCTGCTGAGGATCTTCGCGCGTAGCAGGTACAAGTCCTCCTCCCTCTTGGCACGCGCAATCACCTCACCTTTGCCCTCTTTGCGGATGACGGCCTCCTTCTTTGTGAAGAGCACCTCAAGTCCCTTGTCAGTAAGGCGGCTGACGGAGAGCACGTTTGCCCCAAAGTTAGGCATATGCAGCACATCGTAGATTGTGCTCGTGACAGGTTTGCCATACACAATTGACTCAGTGCGGACGTTACCCTCACCGGCGGCCACCTCTGTTTTTCCATTGGCCACCGTCATGCGTCTCTCCGAGGCGCCGTAGGTGACAAATGCCGCCCTGTTGCATTGCGTGTGGCGGCCTGATCCGGAGTCTATGACGGCAACTCCCGGATCCTTCAAGTTGGTGGAGTTGTACGCCATAAGGGCGTGCTCATCTTTCTTCCCGCCCCGCTGCGACCGATCTATTTTCTTCTTGGGACAGTTGCGCGCGTAGTGGCCCTCCTTGCCGCAGTTGAAGCACTCCCCCTTCTTGTCACCCTTCTTGGTGCCCTGTTTGGCACCCTTCCACTTGTCGCTTCGGCCTCCACTTTGAGGATGAACCGTGTAAGCTGAAGTTGATGCCGCTGCACTCTCTCTTCCGCCACGTCGCATCCACTCATTGCGCACGTACTCAGCAACCTTCGGGTACTTCAGCTCGTCGGAAAGCCAGCCACCAAGGACTGTGATCATGGTACTCCAATTGTCTGGCAAGGCCAGAAGGAGGATCATAGCTTGCAACTGAGAGTCGACCTCCCAACCAGTGGCCACGCACTCCGCTGCGAGCGACTCAATCTGCTGCATGATCTCCATGATGTTGTCGCCTTTGTTGGCTCGGAGGGTGACGAGCCGTTTGAAGATGAAGAGCTGATTGGCAAGGTTGCTTGACTGGTAGATGGAGCAGAGTTTTGTCCATGCGTCTGCGGCCAGGGTGCATCCTTGGATGTGCCCAAGTTGTGGTGGGCATACCGCGGACACAAGGAGCGCTAATGCCTTTTTGTTGCGCTTCTTGTATGCCTCCTTCACCTCAGCCGTTGCAGTCTCCGGCGGAGTAGTCTCATCACCTTTTGCGAGCTCAAGCAGTCCCTTGTCGTCGAGGAAGACCTCAAACTGCCACCTCCACAAGGCTCTTGCTCGCTGGTTGTCATGTCTTTCTGTTCAAAGCGTGCAATCAAGCTGGCTTTGAACCCCTTAGAGGCGTGGGCCCATAACCCTTTGTTGTCCTGAGGGTGAGTGTGCACCCTGGAGGGTCCCTAGCAGTGGTTGTTTCACACCACCAACTGTTTTTGGAGAGACTGAAACTGTGGAGGCAACTGGTTCCAAGGATGGCAAAAAACTGGTCAGAGATTGAGGCAATAGTTTTTGGCCTCAATTGGATGGGAATTAACACTTGATCAAGGCCCACAAGCAGTGGCATTTTATAGCCACTGATCTAAGCTTTCCAGAACACCAAAGCATGCCAGATTTGGAGCTTCCTAGCAGATTCTATGGCTTCTAGAGTGCTCCTTGGTAGGCTGTCCTTTTCCCACCTAGGAAGGCATCCCTTCCCTCCTCTAGAAGCTTCTGCCCCTTCCTAGATTCCTCAGCTTGCTTCTAGTAGGAGGGAAGGTGTCCAGAAGACCAAGACACCTCTAGATGCCTTGTAGGACAAATCACCCTTTCTAGAAGGTGTGCCACCTTCCTGGACCCTCACCTGGCCTTCTAGAAACTTAAAGAGGAACTCTAGAGGTTGAGCTAGCTTCCTGGCATCTATTTTCCACCTCCCTTGAGGCAGGGCATAATTTCATCTTGTGGGACTTGAACCCGGGCCCTTGCCTCTAGAGGTGGACACCATTAACCACTAAGCCACTAAGGCTTGTCTTTTTGGTGTTCCTTTTTGGAGTCACTCCTGCCATGGTGCGGAGCATCATTCCAACAGCCACCTTCCTTGCACCTCCCATGTTGAAGCTCTTGACAACGTCGTTCACTTTAGTGCTCTACGACAGCTCCAAGGTCTGCTGCTGCCAATCACGCCTCACCTGGAGACCCAGGTAGTAGTTCACCTTTCCCATGTCCTTGATGTCGAACCTGGCTGCAAGGGACTGCTTAGAATCTTCGAGGAGAGGCTTTGAGTCAGAGGTAATAAGCAAGTCATCAACATAGAGCAGGATGATGACCTGGCTCCCATCCTGTGTGCGCCCATAGACTACATGATCTGCCTTGCTGCGCACAAAACCAAGGCTAACCAGCTGCTCATCAATCTTGTGGTACCATGCACGCGGCGCTTGCTTCAGGCCGTAGAGTGCCTTTACAAGCTTTCACACATGATCATCCTGCCCTTTGACCACATATCCCTCTGGCTGCTCTAGATACACATCCTCCTCAAGGTCACCATTCAGAAATGCACACGTCACATCCATCTGGTGCACCTCCCAGTCCATGGCAATGTCAAGAGCAAGGATCGCACGGATGGAGGGGAAATTTGCGACGAGTGCCAACGTCTCATTGTAATCTACACCCTCAGTCTGCGCAGACCCATTCGCAACCAGCCATGCTTTGTACCTGAGAATCTCACCATCAGCACTGCACTTGTGTCGGAAGATCCACCTGCAGCCAATCACCCGGCTGCCACGTAGAGCTTTCACAAGAGTCCAGGTCTCATTTTTCATGAGTGCCTTGTACTCCTCGTCTGCTGCAGCACGCCAATCTACTGCATCGTCACTGCACATGGCTTTGCTGAATGTCGTTGGGTCATCAGCGATGGTGAGGAATAGGAGCTCCAGGTCAGAAGACTCCTGTGAAGATGATAAAGTGCACAGGTTTAGCAGCTCCTCCAGCGGCCTCTGTTTGCTTGCGAGGCGCTCGAATCGCCACAGCGGCTCCACAGGATCATCTGCACTATGGTTGAGACACGCAAACCTCCGTGGCAATTGTTGCTGCTTGCTCGGTTGCTCCTCCTTGTCTTCTTTGGTTGCCGGCTGCTTCACTTCCTCAGCTCCCTGTGCTACCCAGTCACCACTTCCTTCTGCTTGCTCCTCTTTAGCTGTAGGCTCTTCGGCTCCCACTGGCTCAAGTGCCGATGCAATGGTGACTACTTCCATAGGACTCCATGTCTAGCCCTTCACGTCCTCCTTGAGTACCACATCACGGCTGCGGACAATCTTACGTGTGGCAAGGTTGTACAGCCGGTATCCCATGGTGTCACAGCCAAGGAAGGCGGCCTTCACACCCTTGGAATCCAGCTTGTTGTGGTTAGCGGCAGGCACATGGACAAATTCACTGCACCCAAACACTTTTAGGTGCGTGACGGATGGCTTGCGTCTCGTCCACGCCTCCTCCGGCGTGATCAGTTGTACGGCACGTGTGGGGCTCCAGTTTTTCAGGTACACGGCAGTGTTGACTGCCTCCTCCCAGAATGCTGGCAGGAGCTTGGCGTCCTTGAGCATGCTGCAGACACGCTCCATGAGCGTGCGGTTGGCATGCTTAGCCACGCCATTCAGCTGCGGTGTTACAGGTGGCGTCACCTCGTGTCGGATTCCGCAATTCTTGAGGAAGTCGGGGAATTCATTGGAGAGGTACTTGCCTCCGCCATCGGTGCGAAGCACCTTCAAACGTCTGCCACTCTCATTTTGTGCAGTAGCCACCCATGCCTTGAATGCGTGAAAACATTCATCCTTCCTGGACAGAAAGAACACCCACGTCTTTCGTGACTGGTCATCATTAAACGTGACAAAGTAAAGCTTGCCAGACAAGGAGTGTGATGGCACGGGACCACACATGTCAGAGTGCACAAGAGACAGAAGCTCAGCTGCCGCCTTCCTCTCCCTTGTGAATTGATTGCGGGGTTGATTCCCTTCAATTCAGCTCTCGCAGGCCGACACATCGGGCTACTTCACCTTCTTCAGGTGTAGGCCGCGCACCATCTGCTCCATGGAGATGATGATTGTACTGAAGTCGAGGTGTCCAAGCCGGCGATGCCACAGGCCGATGTCGTTATCTCCCACTCTTGTAGCTGCTGCTGAGGCAACTCCGTTCTCCGATGCCACAAAAAGACGGTAGAGGCCATCGTCATTTTCTGCCTTTGCAAGCACCTGGCCCGCACGTGCTAAGATGGTGCAACCACCATTCTCAAACCAGACCTACATGCCTTGGGAGATGAGAGAGGAAACAGAGATGAGGTTTGCTGCCGGCCCCAAAACATGGAGCACCCCCTTCATACGACGTTCCACATGCTTCCCCTCGACTGAAGCACAAAAGACAATCTCACCCTCCCCCACCGCCATCTGCACATGATTTTCACCCATGTATACTCGGCGAGGTTCAATAGCGGTGTAAACAACAAGCCACTCCGGACGACAGGTCATGTGCCGAGTGGCTCCCGAGTCAATGATCCAGAAAAAGAGATTGTTGGCGGAGACTTGCAAGACCTGGATGGTGCTCATAAATCCAGTCTCCCTATCAGCGGGATTGGCAGAGTCGTCGGGCTATTTCCCCGTTCCTAGCCCAGCCACAAGGTCTGCCTTCTTCTTCCGGCATTCGCGCCCCCAATGACCTGGCTTCTTGCAATAATGGCACTTTCCCTTCTTCTTTCCACCACCTCCACCACTGTTGGTTGATGCAGCACCACCTTCGTGACTCATGTTGGTTACAAGGGCTATGTCCAGTCCGCTTCTTCCTTCTCCCTCCTTGCGGTGCTCCTCCTCGAACAGTAGGCTCTCTTCCACATCATCAAGCAAGAGCTTGTCAGCATGTTGTTCCAGGGTAACAATGAGAGGAGTGTAGCTGCTAGGAAGGAAAGAAAGAATGGTCAGCATGAGAAAACGTTCCTTGACATGGTCCTCAATGACAGCAAGATGGCCAGCCAAAGCTTTCACCATGTTGAGATAGTCCATCATGGAAGCCGACTTATCCATCTTCACGGTGTGAAAGCGATGACGCAGCTGCATGTTCATAAGGATTGACTTGGAAGCATATGTGGACTCCAGATTTTTCTAAACCTCTCTTGGGGTGAGGATGCGGCGGACAAGGAGTTGCTGCCATTCCGCAAGGTGGAGGTAGATGGTGACGAGGGCGCGGTCCCGCTTCTCGTGGTGGGTACGGGCCTCGGCAGTGGAGAGGGAGGACTCAATAGAGTCAGCCTCACTCACATGGCTCCAGATTCGTTTCTCCATCAGCACCATCTTCATGTTGTTGCTCCAGTTGAAGAAGTTCTTGCCTTCAAACCTGGCGATGTTGCAGCCGGCCACCACAGAAGCAGATGTTGCCATGTTGACAGCAACGTTGGCCTACGAACGGCCTCTCTCACACACCAGTGTGCAAGGGATGCCTCAAAGACAAGGCAAGGCCTTGTTCTGGCTCTAATACCACCGCTACAATCAAAGGCAACCCTCAGGGAGGTGATCAAGCTGACCAAGAGCTGCTAGGAAGCACCGATTGTATGTTAGAGGCAAGTTGTAGGCTGCAGAGACAAAAATACGGAACCATGTGAAGTTGTGTAGAAAGCGCGAGTGGCCAGTTTGACTCATGGATGAGAAATTGAATTTAGCACAGCTTTCTAACAAGCCTGAGTATGCCTCATTTGGCACATGGAGCGGGAAGAACCACTCTGTCAAAGTTTACCTCCTAGCACACTCCTAGCCTAGCCGGATCAGCGGCAGTCACACTCTCACACAAGAGAATTACCATCCCTGCCATGTGCACAACCAATAATCTTGGTGGGGACCTTCCTTGAAGCTCCCTGAAGGTTTTCCTACCACCTTTCTACCTTGAAGGCTGCTCCAAACCTCCCTGGCCAATAATTGTGGCCGTCATTGGTGCAGGTAGTGCAAGAGCTGTCACTTGAACCGGACCCATTGCCACCAAACCTTGAAAATCCATATCTCCCTCAAACGGACTGTGAATCGAGTTCTGTAAGGTGCTACAGAACTAGGAAAAAATCCTCTATTCACTATTGTGAACTGATTATTTTTATCGAGCAACGCACTTTGGTCACTTTTTGGCAACCCATATTCAACAGGGTGTAAACGACTTTTGTTCTTTTCAAAGGAAAACGGAAGAATCCTGCCACAGCACAAGCACAAGCACATGATAGAGGAAGATAATGCCAACACCCCTGGCAAAATATGGTTGAAAGGAAAAGAACGTTTGGCAGAGTGAACAGTAAGGGGGAACGAGCCAGAAGGCCAAAAAAACGTTTGTTGTTTAAAGCAAAAGAATGTTTGTGGGAGGGGATCCTCATGCCAAGACGCCTATGAAAGAGGGTGTGGTCTTGGATGACACCGCACTGCGAATCCTAGGAAATTGGGCGTTGGAGGCCACCGCCCGTGTAGTCGAGCTAGACGGATTTGTATCCACAACTAGACTCCGGTCACTCTCCAAACACTTTGCAGCCAACCTCCAAACTGAGAAAGTGCATAGAAGCTTCCTAGCAACACGGCCGCTGACCGGGCGTCAGTGCCTAGTCAGACGGTGACGACAGTCACAGGTCGTACACACAACGGCAAGGGTTTGGCTAGGAGACACAAGTCAAAGTGTCAGAATGCTTCAATATAGCATATGCAGAGAGAAATGACAACTGACAGGTCCAGGGCATAAATACCTGCCGCGGCGCACGGCGGTTGTCGCACGCGGCAGTCCAAGAGCTGTCCTAAAACCGGCCCAAAAACACTGTTTTGGCCATAACTCTGCGCACACATGTCAGAATCCTACGCCGTTTGAACCTAGACGTGCTGAATGAAAAGACGCACGTAACGACTGGTCACATGCATGCATCCATCGACTGACAGCGAGTATACAATGCAAAAACATGCAAATGGGCCTCATGTCCAGTCCGCCGAATGGCGCCTGCAAGACGTAGAAGGCACAGCAAGGAGTCCCGGTGACATCTGGGGCTCTGGAACAGTGGTCAGTCAGCTCCAGACGGGTAGTCCGCTGCCTGTCGTCGCGCCAGTGTCACCAGGGCCGCCTGCCTCAGGGATCTGTATGAGTATGGACACGGCCGAGTGGTCATAGTAAACTGTACAGGAACGGCATAAAGCACAACACTCCCCCATGACCCGATGGTACGCATGTCCATACGCGTGCAGCACTGGTACAACCACATAGTGAGTGACACAGACAGATGAGACGACAACGTACATCCCACACTCAACCACTATCACGCACGGGGCGAAGCCCAACAGAACGAATGGCCACCAGGAACTTTCCGCGGGCAAGTACCTTCGTCAAGAAATCAGCTCGCTGCAAGTCAGTGCCAACCCACATGATGGAGATCACGCGTCGCTCCACCAGATCACGAACGAAGTGATGCTCAACCGGAATGTGCTTTGTGCGAGCATGAAAAACACCAGAGTTCTCCGTGATGGCGAGAGCACTCTGGTTGTCGCAACGCAGTACAATGGCGGGTACTGACTGCCCAAGCTCAAGAAACAAGCGCTGCAACCAAACTGCCTCAGCAGCCCCTGCCCCCAAAGCCACATACTCTGCCTCCGACGAGCTACGTGCGATGCAGCCCTGCTTCCCGCTTCGCCAAGACAAAGTGCTACCACCGAGCAGAAACACGTAGCCAGTGCGACTGCGCCCGTCAGGACTCCAAGCCCAGTCGCTGTCAGTGTAGCCGTCAAGGACCACCAAAATTGCCGACGAAAGCAGAATCCGAGATACGGCGTGGATACCACGTACCGTACCACTCGCACAGCCGCGTGAAGAGCTCTCGCACATGGAGCCTGCAAGAACTGAGCGAGGAGGTTGACGGCGAACGCGATGTCGGGACGCGTGATAGTGGCCAGGTACATCAGAGATCCGATGAGACGGAGGTACAAGGTCACGTCCACTGTCTCCCCCAGCTGTGTAGGGTCATCCACCTTCAGGGCATCCTGCCCATCAGGTGTGAGTGGTGTGGAAGCAGTGGGCACTGCACCAAGGAGATCGCTAAAGCGCTCCCCCACGACTCGTGCGTATCGGGCCTGATGCAGCAGCAGTGTCCGATGTCTACGATCTCGCACAATCTCCATACCAAGAAACACCGATGCAAGACCGAGGTCCTTCATCCTGTAGGCGGTCTGCAGGACAGCCTTGGCCTCCTTCACGGCCTCCAGTGATGGAGACGCGATCAAAAGGTCATCAACATAGATCAGGATGGCGGTAAACCGCTCGGGTGTCGGTAGGATGAAGAGTGAGGGGTCTGCCTCGCTCTGTACGTATCCTGCGCGAGTCAAGGTGCCAGTGATCTCCCGGTTCCAACACCGTGGAGACTGATTGAGGCCGTACAAGGACTTGCGCAAGCGCCAGACCTTGTCACCGTCCTCAAAGCCAGGTGGCTGAGCCACGTAGATCTCCTCATCCAAAGAGCCATGGAGGAACGCGTTGTTCACATCCATCTGGTGTAGTTCCCAGTCATGCTGAGCTACTACACCGAACAGAGCTTGTGCTGAGGTCATGCGGCCGACAGGGGCAAAGGTGTCAGTGTAATCAACTCCCTCAATCTGAGAGAATCCCTTGACGACCAAGCGGGCCTTGTAGCGTTCCAGTGAGCCATCCGGCTTCACTTTCTTGCGAAAGACCCACTTGACCTGAATCACCTTCCTCCTAGGGGGAAGATCGACCAGCTCGTAGACTCCGTGCTCTCGGATAGCGCAAAGCTCATCCTCGCAAGCAGCTCGCCAGGCATCAGCATCCTGCGATGAGAAAGCCTCCCTCAATGTGCCCGGGTCCGGCGCCATAGAGGGGGAACTCTGCGTGGCAAGTGCACACGCCTCAGTGTCTGGCCTGACGGCCAC
>SZWC01004558.1:110737-124823 GCA_023375785.1 Penium margaritaceum
TCACACATCCCTCCCACTCCTCCTCCCCCCCCACCTCCAAACCACAATGCACGCCGCACCTAGCCAGCGCAAACGCCGCGCATTCCGCGCCATGGCTTCCTCGCCAGCGGACCCCCCAGACATCGATATGCAGCCCACCTTACTCGCTAAATGGTCGGCACACCTCTCGCGCGTCCGGGAGGCATGGCTTGTCCCTGTAGCTGCGCCCGGACAGGAGCCGTCGGCCATTTTACAGCTGGGCGCCGGCATAGCAGCTCCAGCCGAGCCTCCCCGCCCTGCACACAGGCTCTCGACGGTCTTGGAGTAGGCTCACGCCCAGCTGGTAGCGGTGGCCTCCAGCATGGGCGACGTACAGAGTCTTCAGGGGCAGACGGTATCCTTTCTGGGTAGATTCTCCCAGAACCTCGCGGACTACCTCTCCCGTGCCTTTGGTCAGCTCTACACGACAGTAGAGTCCGTAGAGCAGGCGCAGGTCCTGGGCATGGAGGTCTTGCGCTCCGAGCTGCAGACGGCACACCGCCACCTCGATGGGGAGGTTGCCAACCTCCGTACAGCAACCTCCACAGCTTTCGAGTCCCTCCAGCAGACAGTGGACCTTGCCTGCCAGGCAGCAGCAGCGGCAGCGGGTCACGGAGAGGTAGCCGCCACCCATGATGCGGCCATGGGGCTCTTCTCGACGGGTCTTCTCAAGGCATGGGCGGAGGAGGCCTGGGTCGGTGACCACGCCCAGGTTCAGGAGGCCTCAGCGGCGCTCGGCACCGCGTTATACTCGGCTCTCACCCTTCAGTTACCTGAGCTGCACACAGCACTGCGGCGCGGCTAGGCAGAGGGGGTCGGGTGAGCATCTTCCTCAGAGGCGGTCCCTGACGGGCCCCTTTTGAGGGAAGTGCTCTCTGCCGTACGTCGTGTGGAGGAGCAACAACAGCAGCTCCTTCGACAGCAGCAGCAGCAGCAGACCCTGCTCGAGCGCCCGGCCTCATCTGGGCCCATCCCGTCAGATTTGCTCTGGGCTGTACGCCGTATGGTGGAGGAGCAGCAGCAGCAGCTCCTTCGGCAGCAGCAGCAGCTCCTTCGGTAGCAGCAGCAGCAGACACTGCTCGACTGCCTGGCTACCTTAGAGCGGCGTCTATCCACATCCAGGGAGGCCCCTGCGGCAGAGGCCTCGGGCCTGCCCCCGGGCAGTGCCCCAGGCAGCGTTCCAGGCAGCATCCCAGGCAGCGTCCTAGGCCTGCCGCCCCCGCGTCGTCCCCTGCCACTTCCTCGCTCCTAGGGGGCGCGCCTTCGCAACTGCATCCTCTCACACAGCGGCAGACTCCCTCCGCCTCCCCTCCTATGAGCACGGGTGGCGCAGGTGCCCGGCGCCGCCCCCCTAACCCCCCCGTCTGGGGGGCCTGGGGGGCGAGTTGGCCAGGTCCGTTGGGAGCTGCGCGGTTTCGCCGCCCAGAACGCGAAGCTACAACTCCTCACCGGGCGGGCATGGCTCCGCCCGAAGGAGTGGCGGCTCGCGTTCCGTCTAGGCGAGTGTCTGGGCCATGACCCGGAGGAGTTGAGTCACCGTCTACCCCCGAGACGGAGCCCTCCACCACACCCCGGCGTCCTTTCACAGCAGCAGCACCAGCAGCAGCAGGGGCCATCACCATCCCTGGGACAGCGGCAGCAACAGTGGCAGCAGGTAGGCTGGGTCCCCCCACGGGCCCAGCAGCAGACCTAGCGTCAGCAACAGTAGCAGTGGCCGCATCAGCTGGAGCAGCAGCGGCAGTGGCAGCAGCAGCAGCAGAAACATCATCGGCCATGACAGCGGCATGAGGAGCTGCCGCTCTTCCTGACTGCCCAGCCCCGGGGAGCCCCCCCTGCAGACTTCCCTCCAGGCTGGACAGGGCGCTTTGATCCGCTACGGAGGCTCGATACCCACCCTGCGTGGGAGGGGCAGTTCTCGGGGGGGGAGAGGGGGCAGGCGGCTGGCCCGGGACCGCTTGCCTACCCTTGATAGGGGTGACGGCGCCACAGCTGCTGGCTTTGCCTTGGCACAGGCAGCAGCAGCAGCAGGAGCAGCAGCAGGAGCAGCAGCAGGAGCAGCAGCTAGAGCAGCAGCAGTGGCAGCAGCAGTAGTAGCAGCAACAGCAGGACATGCAGCATGGGCAGCAGTCGGCCTTGCCTGGGCACGGACAGCAGGTGCAGGACAAGCAGCAGGGGCCGCACCAGGAGCAGCAGCAGCAGCAGCAGCAGGGATAGCAGCAGCAGCGACAGGGACAGCATCAGGTGCAGCAGCTGGAGATCTAGCCAGTTACACCGGTGGGCGTCGGCAGCCCATCCCCTCTAGCCTCCCCACTACCTTCCACCCACTCCCCCCCCACCTCCGCCCTCCTCCTCCCCGGCCCCCCCTACCCCTTCCTCACCCACTCTAACTTCCCTCTTCCCTCTTTCCTCCCCACAGCCGGTATCCCAGCAGTACGTCCGCACGCGCTGGCACCCACCGTCACTCCCTGACTCAGGAGCCATGGCGGCGGGCGCCATGGTACCCGACCATGATGCCCTAGACATGCCTCGCCTCTCCCCGTGCTCCCTAGCCCTCCTCGCATCACCACGCCCGTTACTCCTCCCCCCGTGCCCAGTCCCTCATGTTCCCCTACTCCTCGGTCCTTCTACCCCTGCCCCCCCTCACCAATCCCACTGGCTCTTCTTTGACGGGGCGGCGGAGGTATCCGGAGAGCGAGTGGGAGGGGCAGGGGCGGTTCTCTTTGACCTGTACGGTGTGCCTCTCTCCTCCACCTGGCTTAGGTTGGGAGGAGAAGCAACCAACAACGATGCCGAGTACGTAGCCTTGACAGCAGGCCTGGCCTTGGCTCACCAGCGGGATCTCCAGGGTCTGGTTGTCGTGGGGGATTCCCGACTTGTCATCACCCAAATGCAGGGCACGGCCGGGGTCACGCTAGAGCGACTCCGGCGTCGACGGGACGAGGCACGGGCCGCCGCCCGAGGCCTTGGGTTGATCCAGTGGCACTGGTTCGGTCGGGAACTCAACACTGTGGTAGATTTCCTCTCCAAGATGGGTCAGTTCCTACCATCACCAGGCCGTAAACAGTGTCAGGGCGTACCAGAGTTGGTTGTCACACTCCAAGGGGAGGATCTCCTGGTGACACAGGAGCTAGTGCTACAGCGGGTGCAGGGCCTCCGGCCGTCCCAAGAGGAGAGACCAGCACTTCTGACGCTAGACATCACCACAGCATGGGAGGCCCTAGAGGGCTTCACATGGGAGCGGCTGGGGGGTACGATACAGATAGAGGGGGGCAGATTTGAGAGGATGGCACAGGCTCCATCGGTGCTGGCGCGCCTTTACGTGGAGGCCCGCCACCGAGTAGGTCATCTCCTCTAGCGCTGCTGCTCCTGGGTTCTTCAGCCGGACCTTCCGCCCGGAGCCCTCTGCAGCAGGTGGATGCTCCTTCTCCACTTCCAGGTGCTGCTATGTCGAGTGCCCTCCTTCGAGGAGCAGCTGGGGGACCTCTCCTTTTCATCAGCCCCATACAGACCGCTCTGGCGCGGTCGGTGGATTAGCTCGCGCGGCCAGGCCTACCCTAATCTTCGCTCCGTCGACAGCGTCGTCCTTGAGCGTTGCGCCCGTTTTGAGGCAGGCGACTGGGCGGGGCTTCTCGATGAGGCCTGTGC
Source organism: Penium margaritaceum (assembly GCA_023375785.1). Lineage (NCBI taxonomy): Eukaryota > Viridiplantae > Streptophyta > Zygnematophyceae > Desmidiales > Peniaceae > Penium > Penium margaritaceum. The sequence goes on from SZWC01004558.1 coordinate 114,401, forward strand.
CTCAGTGCGTCCCGCACAGCGGGCTTGGGTGGCGGCCCGCCCATTCACGCGACAGGCAGCGGCTGAGCAGGGTGAGGAGGGGGCGAGAGCACACGAGTGCGCGGCCAGTATGGTGCATGCTGGGGCATTACCGAGGGCGATGCAACAGTTCGAGGGACGACCACCAGCAGCGGGTACGGCCACGACTTTGGCTGCTCTCAGTCCTCTCCCCGCAGTGCCCATCCCGGCGTGGGTCCACTCTTTCCAGACACCAGGGGGTGGAGCGACTGGGGTGACGGAGGAGATGATGGAGGAGGCGCTGCGGGACGCACCTTGGGGCTCTGCAACAGGTCCACTTGCTCTCACTATGGACCTGCTCGGTGACCTGGCCTTGGACTCACCCGCGTGCATGGAGGGTGTGGGAGGGGTCATACGAGCTATGCTAGATAGGGCCATGCCGGCAGAGGCGGCGACATGCATGGGTCGGAGCAGACTCATCCCTATCTTGAAGGGAGCTATGGAGGCAAAAGCGGTCCGGCCGTTGGCGGTTGGTGAGGTTTGGGTCCGACTCGCTGGTCGACTCCTCCTCCTACGGGATAGGAACCGCTTGCACCGAGCACTTTGGCCTCACCAGTTCGGCGTAGCTGTGTCAGAGGGGCGAGGGTGCTGGTTCGTGGGGTACGTGCCATCCTCTTGGCCAACCCTGACTTTTGGTTGCTTCGGCCCGACGTTCGCAACGCCTTTAACGAGGTGGAGCAGGCGGCGGTGTTTGAGGCGGTGCGAGATCGGGGCCTTGGCATGTGGATCCCGTTCCTGCAACAGTTTTACACCACCCCGACGCAGCTGCTCTTCTTCGGTGTCAGCGCACCAGCGGTAATGGAGAGTGCCTAAGGTGTACGCCAGGGAGATCCCCTGGGCCCTGCTTTGTTCGACCTTGCTCTTGCACCGGTGCTCGAGGCAGGTTCCCAGGTGCTGACGCTGGCTCGGGGGGAGCGTCGAGACCATGTGGGGGCCTATCAGGACAATGCGATGGTAACCGCCCCTCCACAGCCCCTGGCGGCAGCCTTCTCCTCCATGGTCACAGCAGATGCACTACGTGGCCTACACATCCAGCCACAAAAGTGCCTCTTATTGCGGCGGACGGAGGCGGAGGTGCCCAAGGTGCTCTCTAGGCTTCCTTGTCGATGGGACGGTGTGGTGCTGCTGGGGTGCCCGGTGGGCGACGCAGATTTCCAGACAGCGTGGGCAGAGGGATGGCTACAGGAGCAGCTGCGAGGTCTGTCGCACGTGAGCCGGATGGAAGAGGTGCAGGCGGCTATGACCTTGCTCCGACTGTGCATCATCCCCCGGGTGGACTTTTACGTCCGGGCGCTCCCGCCTGAGGAGCATTGGCTGGAGACTCTGCACCGCTTCGACCTGGCCATTTGGGAGGCAGTTCTACGCCTCCTACAGATTGCACAGGCCCGGGAGGTAGGGTTGGTGGCCTTCAAGCTATAGCGAATGGCCCGATGGCACTTGTAGTTGCCATTCGCCACCGGCGGAGCAGGGCTGTTGGGGGCGAGAGACCGGGCTCCACTAGCCTATGCCTGCTCCACAGGGAGTCTTTTGCCAGCTCTCACCAGCATGTTCACCCCCTTCCTTCCAGCGGATGGCGCGCTGCAGCACTTGGCACCGGGTTGGGACCTGGTGGAGGAGGAGCTGCCCAGGCCGGTGTTTGCGACCCTGCCTACCTTGGAGGCGCTGTAGCAGGGCGTACACCCGGGGCTGTACCAGCGGATGTGCAGACAGTGGTACTCTTTTCGGCGGGAGGGGTGGATTGCGGTGTGCGGCCGTCTTGCACAGAGACACTGTGGGTGCGCCCAAGGGGGCCCAGAGGCATGCGCCCATCGGCGTGGCTATGAGCGCCATGCCCACCAACGTTGCTGGGCGACGGCGACGAGGGGCAGTGCCCTCTGGTTGCAAGCGACTCCACCCGGCCGACAGGATCGGACGTACCTGGCCTCGGCAGACTTTCGTCTTCATGCCCAGCTGTGGTTGGGCCTCCACCTGCCCCACCTAGAGCAGGTAGGCCTTGATGGTATGGACCCAGGAACAGTGACCAGGAGGCGGCTGATTGATGGGGCCATCCAGCGCGTTCACAACGCCGTCAGGGATGAGCTTGCCGACATCTTCCGTGAGCACCGGCTTTCATTTACGGTTGAGAGCGGGGGCGTGCCCCGCTAGGCAGATGGGGCGCGGGGCGAGCCACGTCTGGACCTGACGCTGTCGGACCCTAAGTCAGGCTTGACGTTGGTTCTTCATGTGACTACGGTGGATCCCTAGGGGGACAGAGCATCCGGGCCAGGCATGGCTGTTGAGGCAGCAGAGAGAGGCAAGGTGGAGCGGTATCGCCCGACGGCACGGCCAGGGCGCCACATGCTTCCTCTTGCATGGGAGACCTTGGACGGCATGGGCGACCACTTCTGGTCCTTCCTGGCCCGCCTCGCCAGGATCTGTCTGGCACGTGGGCCACGACGGTGCTCTGCAGAGGTGTTCGAGCGCTGGGCCCAGCGTGCTGTGGCTATTGTGGCACAGTGGGTTTCCATCGCTGGTGTGCGCAGCCAGTGTGCGGCCATCCGTTTCTACAGTGTCGTGCGTTGCGCGGCGGTGAATGACCACCCGGATGGAGAGGATCTTCCGCTGTTACATAGTGTGGGGCTACCACTTGCCCTTGGGCTATCCGCTCTGTGTTCGGTTGAACCAGTCTTTGCCGGTACCTAGCTCACCTCTTTCTATTTCTGTCTCATTGCCACCGTTCATGTGTCGTTGGTGGCGGCGACACTTTTTATACCCCGTAGATGTGCCGGTGCAGGGGCGGCTTGCATGTTTTCCATTTCTATAAATGAACATCCTTGTTAAAAAAAAAATCCATGGATACAGGAATACATTTTTGGATACACTGACCGGGAGTGTATGAATTTGAGTCGATTAACTATACCTCGGTCAAAGATCGAACTCACAGGCCTTTGACCTCCCTAGGGAGGTCAAAAGTCGAGGTGAACATAGCTTCAATCAGACGGATAACATTTCTTCTGCTACCTTCTAGTAACCACCTCTATCATGAGTTGCTGGTTAATCAATCCAATCAATGAATTAAAGAAGGAAAACTTGTCGTAGTAGAAGATTAAAGCTGCCAAAAGAGTCATAGCCTGGCCGGACACTAAATGTGCATGGAGTTCTCAAGGTTGTGAGACGAAGTTTTGTACACCACCATACCTTGTCCAAAGGGCCACGCCATCTAATTACATTTTTTTCTTTTAAGACAACATTGACTTCCATTCATTTTACCTCATATCAAAGAAAGATCCTCAAGAACACGAGGGATGAATCGTTTGAAAACCCCCTAATGACATTTAGGGTTTGTGGGATTCATCAAGGACTCGGCAACTCAGAGCCGTTATCCAGTTGGGGCTGAGAAGGTTCCATTTCAACAATGTTGAACAAGGACATTATCATGTGCCCAACATTATTGGTGGTCTAAACTGGCGTAATATCCAGTGAAAATATTGGGATGGGTGCTTTTGCGCACCACCATAGCCGATTCGGGGAAATGGACCATCTACAATCTGGTAAATGTAGAGATTACCTACACAATTCAAAAGTGGGAATGCCCCGTCTGCGTGCCGCGGAAAATGTAATAATTTCCCTAGTGGTAAGGATTTTAGGACTCCCTTGCATGCTGTCTAGATGATATTGTACCATAAAAACCGAGGAAAATCAGCATGATGACGTCAAAATTTCTTCATGAACAATCACAAAACCCTCAAAAGGGAGATTTTTGAATGGTTGAGGGGGTGTTGCATGTGGTTTGCATGGAGGGTACGATACTCCCATGCATTGAAAGGAAACCTACTGGGCCCAAATACCGTGGGGCCCAGCATGAGCCAGCACAAGATTAAAACCCTAAGCCCCTGATCTAATTTGGGGTAGGATTGACTAGGGTTTGCAAGGCTGAATGGGGGCTGTGCGTGTTTTTTTTTGTGGCTTTTCATCGATGGTCCGGGCTGAAAATACATCCCACCCCATTCCAGGAAGTGCTACGATGGCAACCGTGGGTCCGTTTCACACTATCCAGGATAGGCAGACTGTGTGTAAAAAAACAATGTATGGGCGACCCGGCCTTCCGTCAGGGTCCACTCTGTCCACCCCCGCTAGTGCGTCGGAGTGCCTCTGAGGCACGGCTCCATGCTGGCATGTGCTCCATTGACGACATGGTGTTGGAGCGGTGTGTTCGTTTTGAGGTCGGCGAGTGGGCTGGCCTGCTCGAGGAGTCATGTGAGGCAGTGCGCTCGGCCCAGCACTCATGGGTGGCAGCCCGCCTCTCTACCAGGCAGGAGGCAGCGACAGCACAGGGGGAGGCGGCGCCGAGGGCACGCCATCGTGCTGCCAGCCTGGTCCACGCTGGTGCGCTCACGCGAGCGATGCAGCAGTTTGAGGAGCGCCCGCCGGCGGTGGGGACGGCGCGGACCCTGGCTGCCCTACGAGAGCGACACCCGCCATCCTTGCTACCCATTCCGGAGTGGGTCCAGTCTTTCCATGTTCAGGGTGGGGGAGCTACTGGGGTGACCGAGGAGATGGTGGAGGAGGCGCTGCGTGAGGCACCTCGGGGTTCTGGAGCAGGCCCTCTGGGCTTGACCTCGGACCTTTTTGCGCGACCTTGCCCTGGACTCTGCGTGTGGTCTGGAGGGCTTGACAGGGGTTCTGCGGCCTATGCTTGACGGCGCTATGGCACGGGCGGCGGCGGAGTGCTTGGGCCGCAATTGGCTCATCCCCATTCTGAAGGGTGCTACGGAAGAGGATGGTGTGCGACCGTTGGCGGTGGGAGAGGCTTGGCTTCTTCTTGCAGGTAGTCTTCTTCTTTTGCGAGACAAATCCAGGCTCACAGCGGCTCTTCGGCCCCTCCAGATTGGTGTGGGGGTCTCTGAGGGGCCAGGCGTGTTGGTTCGGGGTGTGCGCGCTATCCTCTCAGCAAACCCCTCCTTCAAGCTCCTTCGGCTGGATGTTCGCAATGCCTTAAACGAGGTAGAGCGCGCATTGGTCTTTGAGGCAATGCACGACCGGGACCTGGGGTCGTGGATCCCATCCTTTGCCACTTCTACACTCACTCAGCCAGCTCCTCCTGTTTGGCGTCAGTGCGCCGGCGGTGCTGGACAGTGCCCGTGGTGTGCGCCAGGGGGACCCCCTTGGGTCAGCACTGTTTGATTTGGCCTTGGCTCCGGTCTTGGAGGTAGGGACCTAGTGGAAGAGAGGTGTGCAGGGGTCTTGCTACGGGCACATAGGTGCCTTCCAGGATGATGCGACGGTGACGGCCCCGCCCCAGCTTCTTGCCGCCGCCTTCACTGCCATGACTGAGGTAGCTGCACACCGCGATTTGCATACCCAGCAACGAAGTGCCTTCTCTTGCGATGCTCTGAGGCGGTTGTCCCGCCGGAGCTAGCAGGCATGCCCTGTCGTCAGGATGGCGTGGTTTTGCTCGGGTGTGCGGTGGGCTCGGCTGAGTTCCGGAGTCGGTGGGCAGAGGGGTGGCTCCAGGAGCACCTGCGCGGCCTTTCCCAGCTGTGCCGGATGGAGGATGTCCAGGGGGCCATGCTGCTGCTCCGCCTTTGCGTCATCCGTCGGGTGGACTCGTGTGTGCGGGCATTCCCGCCTGACGACAACTGGCTAACCATTCTGCATCGCTTCGACACGGCTATTTGGGAGGCGGTACTCCAGCTTCTGCAGGTTCCACAAGCCACACAGGTGGGGTCTGTGGACTACGAGCTCCAGCGCATTGCCCACTTGCAGTCTCAGCTGCCCTTTGCTTTTGGGGGAGCTCGGCTGGTCGGGGCGCGGGACCGCGCTCCTCTGGCCTATTCCTGTGCGACTGGTAGTCTGCTCCCTACCCTCTCGAGCGAGTTCGCGCCTTTCCTCCCAGCAGCGTCGGCGTTGGAGCATCTGGCCCCGGGTTGGGACTTGGTGCAGGAGGAGCTACCTCTGCCTGTCTTTCAGGCCATTCCCTCTGTGGAGACCTTGCAGCAGAGTTCTTCTATAGGCTTGTATCAGAGTATGTGTCGGCTATGGTACTCTCTTTGGCGGAAGGGGTGGATTGCAGAGGTTGGGGAGCTGCACCGTCGTCATTGCGGCTGTGACGAGGGGGGGGGCGTCCGTGCACCTCACGCAGCGGATGTGTGCGTCACGCCCACCAGCGGTGCTGGGCGACGGTGACAAGGGGGAGTGCTCTCTGGCTGCAAGCCACCCCGTCTGGCCCGCGTGACTGTACGTGCCTCTCCCCATCGGACTACCGCCTTCACGCTCAGCTCTGGCTGAGTCTCCCTCTTCCACACTTGCTGCTGGCAGGGGTGGGCGGTCTTGACCCGGCAGCAGTTACCAGGCGGCGGAGTGGAGGCGCGATCCAGCGCGTCCACAACGCCATTCGGGACGAGCTAGCAGCTATCTTTTGAGAGCACCGTCTTCTTCACACGGTGGAGAGTGGAGGCGCAGGGGGCCTGCAGGCAGGTGGTGCAGGCCAGCCTCGGTCGGATCTGAGTCAGATCCGACCGAGCGTCAGTCATCTGACGCTGACTGACCCCGAGTCAGGCCTCACGTGGGTGCTGGATGTCACCACCGCGAACCCCCATGGGGTCCGTGCCACGGGGCCTGGCTTGGCAGTCGTTGTGGCAGAGAAGGCCAAGGTGAGCCTATACTCTGCGGTGGAGGGGAGCGGTCGGCAGATGCGTCCGCTGGCCTGGGAGACTCTGAGGGGCCTCGGTGACCACTTCCGGTCCTTTCCGGCCCGCCTCGCCAGGGTCTGCTTAGCACGGGGGTCGCGCCGCTGCTCGGAGGAGGTTTTTAAGCGTTGGGCCCAGCGGGCGGTCTCTGCCCTTGCCCAACGGGTCTCCATTGCGGGCATTCGTAGCCAGTGTGCTGCGATACGGTTCCACGGCGTCGTTCACTGTGCAGCTGCAGACGCTTGGCCTGAGGAGGATGTTCTTCCATTGGCGTATGGACTAGGTTTGCCTAGTGCCCTCTCTCTGTCACATCTTTGTGCCTTTGAACAGGTCTTTGCCAGTACTTAGCTGCTTTTCTTTTCCACTGTTCATGTGCCGTTGATGGCGGCGTCCCTTATTCCCCGCACATGTGCCGGTCAGGGGCGGCGTTCTTCTTGGTTTCTAATTAACAATATCAGTTCATTGTCAAAAAAAATATATGTATTTTTTTATTGCAAGGGAGCAAGAATTGTGAGGGGAGTGACAAGCCTATCCTTGCTTTGCAGAATCAGCGGCGCATGCCTCCGATCCAGCATGGTGAATCAAGTGGGTGCGGGAGACCTCTTTTTCAAGCCCTAGGTAGGACGTTGCTTACCCCCTTAAAAGTGGAAAGAAGGGTTATCATTGTTGGCGGTTTGGGTGGCAAAACCCGCCGACGCGAGAATGCGCCGGGCGGCGGTCTCATTGACTGTGCGGTGGCCGAGAAAGAGAGAGAAAATTAAAAAAACCAAAAACAAAAAGGGAAGGGAGGTCGCGACAGGATTGACCGGTTGTGACGATCGAGTAGCCGACGGACCATCCCCGGCAATTGTTCTTTTTCTTAGGCATGGCTCGCAAGTGCGAGTGAGAGAAAAGTTTGATGGTGAGAGGTCCATCTTTTGTTACCTTTTTGTGTGTGTGTGGGAAAATCGGTCGAGCGTGATGTGCAAACAAACATGAGCGCATGTGCAAGCGGCGCATGTGCAAGCGGCGCATGTGCAAATTAGTTTGTGACGCGATGATGTCACTGGCAAGTCGTGCAAGTCATCGCGTAACTCCACGACGAGGTCTCACCAACGCACCAAGCGACCAAGCCGTGTTTATATGTGACTCGACACCAAATCGCATCGCGTTTGTTTTGCTTGTCGCGTGGCCTGACCCCAAAAGTTAGTGTGCGAGTTTTGTAACCGCAACAACTATGTGGAGTGTGCTTTTGGAGTTTTTTTGTGTGAGTCAGCTGGTGGCCATAACTATCACCATGTGAGGGATAGTCCAACAAGGTATGGCCACCGCCAAGGGTGCAAAAGTGGTTCTCAACCACCATGGAAAGGCAACTTGCGTCCCGAGAGGGTGGGAAAAGGTTTTGTCTGTGAGAAGTGCCTCTCTTGTGTTTTAGGTGTGTCGGATGTATGAGGCACTTTATCCTTGTTCTTGTAACAATCTATTCAAGTGATTATTGTGTCTTCGACCACAACCAAGTTAATTCTCACAAGTGACCACCCTAACTTTGCAGCAGTGCCAAGTGTTCCATACTTCACCATGGATGCCGACATTTTGTGAGCATGTTCTATAACTCCTAAGCTTTACAACGAGCCACCTCACGCCTCCTAAGATAGCCGTTTGAGTGCCTCATAAATTTTACCGCTCAAATGACCGAGTCTCTGTCCAAAATTCCAAGAAAATCACTGAGATCACAGTTTTGAGTTTGAGCCTTGGGCGAGGGCATTTTTGGTCATATTGAGCAAGCTGTAGCTGGTGGAGCACGTTAAAATTCTCCAACAATCATGCCCTCTATTGATGGCTGGTTGTACTTTCACCATACATCTTGTAACTCTCAACTTAACTGAATTTCTTCTACACATGCGGAAAATTTTGGGAGACTAAACTCCACCTTTGTTGGAAGGGAACCTTCAAGGCCACACTACTTCGGAGCGTGGGATGTACCCGAACCTTAATAAAACCCGTTATTCCTGAATGTTTCCTGAAAGTGATTCTCTTTGAAAATTTCAAGAGAAAATCTGGGTATGAGGCAAAAATACCTCGAGTCAGCGCTAGAGGTGTGAAGTACTGAATTTTAAGAAGTAGATGGCGTTTTGGTTTGGGCCATGCATGGGGGCTCAATGTTTGGCCGACTGGAGATTCAAGGAAGGCATACAAATTAGAAAAGGGCGCCTTTGCGTTAGACGCATAAGACGCGTTAGACACAGTCACCGGATTTACAGTCACTTTCTACTTCCCACAAAGCTTTCTTTGCAGGTGCGAAAAAGGTTGGGAGATTAAACGCCCACTTAGTGCAAAGGGAACCTCCCAAGCCCCGCTACCGTGGGGCCTGGGAGGTCCCAAACCTTGATAAGAACCCACAACCCCTGAATGTTACGAGGGGGTGTGCTGAAAGTTTTTGTTTTCGATTTCAAGGTGTTTTCATGATGTGGTGTGAAAATACCGAGTTGAAATAGCAAGATGCAAATAGCGAGATGCAAAATACATAAGTGCAGTTGGTAGATGGAGTGGCGCTTCGGGTGAATTAAGGTGGCACGCTATCTTTCCGATCAGTAAAGCGTCGCTGATGGACTGCGTAGCGCTTCGGGTAGGGCGCCACGCCAATTTTCCACCGCGAGATTCCGTGGAGGACCAAGCCACATTTCGTGCGGCTTCGTGCTTAGTATAAAGAGAATGAGATCAAGGTCTCGTGGCGCCACGCAACCAGTTGCCTCTCGGTTTGTCGGACTCCCACCGGTGGTCCGTCAAAATCTAGCGCATGACGGCGGTGGCCCCTGGTGGCCCTCACATTTGGCGGGCCGCAAACAGCGGTAACCCCCGCTCACTGCCCGCAGAATCGGGCACCCTGTTACGGAGCAGGGTGCCCAACGCTGGTCATCTCCTGTCGGCGGCAGCGCAGTCAAAACGCACCTGCGCTACAGTTACAGCAGCGTCTCTCATCAAATTTTGAAGTTGAAGTAAGGGCGCCCTCGACCACGGTGGCCCTCAACCTTGGGTAAGTTTGGCCTTTGATGACTCCAGAACGCCGATTCACGGATAGACTTAAGGTAGGTTTGGCCTTGGTCGACTCCAGGACGTGGATACACGGATACAGTAAAGTGCAACACGGATTCATACTTGGCACGCAGCAACTGACTGGAGGCATCGACGGGGATTCCGGTGAAAGGCTCCAGTCTGGTTAAGTTCGACGTCAACAGCCTAGCCTAGGCGCCTCGGTTCCCCGTCTCTGGAGCAGGAATCCGTCTGGCCAAGACGGATCCGTCTTGGCTTTCGGCCGAGGACAAATGTACCCCTAGACATCTGTAGCCGCTCGACATGCATCGGACGTTTTCTCATTCGTTTTCGACGGACCACCGGTGGTGGTCTGAGCAACCTCCTTGTTGCCAGAGAAGTCACCTTATGAATCGCCCACCCCCATCTGCTACTCCCCCCAACACACACCTCGAAGCTGCTGAGTGCGAGCTCGTCGCCGTTGTGGGTGACAAAGAACATCTCCCCATAGAAATTCGGCGGCACGTACGTGAGCATGTCACAGCGCCCTCCGTCAAACGCCAGCACACCAAAGTGGTCGCGCCCGTTGGTGCGGTTGAAGTACGGGAACTCTCGCTGTATCCTTCCCAGCACCTCCATCCATATCTGATGCTTCACCGCACATAAGAAAGAGGCGGATGGGTGGTCCC
>SZWC01004558.1:142163-159788 GCA_023375785.1 Penium margaritaceum
GGAGGCACAAGGGGCGAGCCAGGAGCCTTCAACATTTTTTTTTGGCGGGCGCCCAATCCAAGAAGAACAAGGGACCCGTCTGTCCCGGTTTCTCCAAGCAGAAAGGAGTAGGGAGAGCCATAACTTGGCCTCCGGTCCTCCGTTTCCTGCGCCATTTTTTTTGTTGGGTCCGTAAAATCGGCAACTACCAGTTCAAGCCATTTTTTTTCACCATTGTACTGTCGTTCTGTGGCTATTTTGCGAAAATTGATTTTTACCTTGCAATTTCTACTCTAGTTTTCATTTCTGTCTCCAACCTGCCAATCTATGACTTGAATCCGACAACTGGTCCTGTTTAACATTGCCTGTCCTCCCCTTTTTTCTAAAAAAAAGAAAAAAGGAAAAGGGTGAAGGAGGTTTGGCTTAGGGCCACCTCAGTTCACCACGGGTTTGAAGCGATGCACACATAGTCCAATAGTGTGTCCTCCACCCTGTTAAAAAAAAAAAGAACAAAAAAAGGGAAGAGGGGAGAGGGGGTTGGAGGAGGAGGTTGGAGAGGGAGAGAGCCGAAGCAAGGGCTTGCCATAAGGATGGCCGGCCTTGGGACCGGACTCTCCACGGTCTTGGGGCGTGCTCCAAGCACCAGCCCCCGCCGCTCCAATGAACGCACGCCCTTGGGATCTAAGGAGCGTCGCGGGACATTAGCGCCCGACGCCCACCTCGTGAAGTCGCGCCGAGAGGTGGCGGCTAGAGGGGGAGGTACCCGCCCGGTGTCGCCAAGGGGCGGAACGCAAACATCTCAAAAGCATGGATAGCAGCGCGAGACTCCCGTCGCGGCCGCTCGGCAAGGCGATGGAAAAAGTTGGTCGCTCGCCGTGGAGCTCGGTTTCGGCAACGAGGCCACGCCCGCCCCGAACACTCGTGCAAACGACAAGGGGTTGAAGGCCACCAAGGGAAACATCGCTGATGGTGATAGCCCCGACAGGGTTGCCGAAGGAGACGAGCATGGAGACGAAACACCCGATGAGCCAGCGGATCGCATGGTCATTGAAGCGGATCGCGAAGCTGACAACGAAGCAGATGCACATGACACAGCCAGCAAGGGCAGTGAGGCGGGCAACTCCATGCCGAAGGAACCTGAAGTAGGTGCCAACAAAGTGGAACGTGCATTCGACCGCGCGGACGTCGAGGGTCGTGATCTTGTTTCGGCGGGAGGGGAGCGAGCCCGGCCTGCGAGCCGGCCGAGTTCGACGGCAGCGCAGCGTGCACTCGACAATGTCGCGCGTCGCCTGAACGTCGACAAACAACTCGATCACCTCCGCGCCCGCCTCCCTACTGAGGATTTCACGCTGGCCGTGACCGTCATGGGTGCGCTCGCATACGACGGTGACATGGTGCGCGTCACGCTTCGCGAATGGTTGTTCATGGTGCAGCGGATGAATGAGAAGCTGTACGAGGAGAACGGGAAGTTGATGCACGAGGTCGCGACCGCCGACAACCACGCAAAGGTGGCAGAGCAGGCGCTCAAGGAACTTCGCACCAAAGAAGCCAAAAACCAGCATGTTGTGCGTAACGCAGCAGTCGGTGCTGCGCGTCACGCAACCAAGGTGGAGTTGGGACAGATTTTGGAGCGCCGCGAGCGTGAAAGTGCGGAAAGTGAACGTACGAACGTTCGCGACGCACGTCGAGCTCCAGTCGTCAATCCTGCTCCTTGCGTGGAGATGAACGTGCCTGAACCACAAACTCGTGTAGCTCCAACTTGGGCCCAGAAGGAAGGCGGGACTGGCAGCCGTGTGGTTCTTGAGCCGGCCGACCGCTACGATGGCACGTGCAATGTCAACACGTTCCTGATGATTCTTCAGAGGCACCTCCGCCTTGCTCGGATCGAGGAAGAGGAGTAGGGTGCACAAGGTATGATTTCCTTAAATCCAAAGCCGTTTGAGAAGCTGACGGAGCTCTGTAAGCAGAATCAGCAACACTCGGACCCCACCTAGGAGGAGTATTGCGAACTGATGCGTGAGCTGTACTCCAAGCCTGCTGACTCACAGAAGGCAAAGAAGGAGCTCGAAAGCCTCGTGCTGGGGAGCATGTCGGTGGAGCGGTATGTGGAGGCATTTGTGAAGACTGGAAAGAAGGTCCACGATCGCCACTTGACAGAGCAAGCCAAGATTGACCTATTTCAGAGTGGTTTGGCCAGCCCTCAGTTGTGATTCTTCTGCCTACACGACAATGGCAACGAGTGGAAGTCCCTGCACGCACTGACATCACGCGTGTGCGCGGTGTACAAGCAGAACTCTAGCCTGTGGGATCGTGACGCGCGTGAAAGCGGGTCAGCGCGTGAGGTGCCGTCAGTGCCAACGGGCGGTGCACCAAAGCGGGCAGCGGAGGCAACGTCTGAGCCCTCCAAGAAGTTCCACTGACATGGTGGAGAGAACAACTCCCGCTCTTCTATCATCTGCAGACGCTGCCACCAGGCTGGGCACATTGGGCGCGACTGCCCCCAGCGTGACCAGCAGCAACAGCAGCACGGACAACAACAGGGCCAACAGCACGGTCATGGTGCGCGCCAAGGCGGAGGGCCAAACCGCTTCCACGGTGTTGGCCGGAATCGCTTCCAGGGCGGCGGTCAGCACCAGGGTGGGCAGCGTGAGGGCAACGGAAATGCCCCTGCCGGTAAGGGACGCCCTCACGAGGGGCAACGCCAAGGCCAGGCATTTACAGCCATCCAGCGTCATAGGGCACAAGGCGGTCAGTGTGGACACGGACGTCCCCGTGACGATGATCAGGACTTCAAGGGAGGCGCTGGGGGGCACGTCCACCATCCCTAGCATGGTCGTGAGCAGGATTTTCACGATCCCCAGTAGCTACCGGTGGGCTGCTATCTGGGGTTGCGGTGAATCATGGAATGATGAGGACAGGATGTTCATGTTTTGTGATGATGATATCAAAAACGTTGAATTCTTATCGGCACAGTATTTCTCAACCGTTTATGTGCCTTTCGCGCATCCTGAGTCCCTCTACCATGATCGCTCATGCCTACTCTCATATGCGACCAAAGAAAACCTTGAAAAGCACACGAGCCTGATCGTAACCACAAAAGAAAGCTGGCCAGAGGTGATAGAAGCTGCACACAAAGCTCATGAGAAGAACTCTCTAACGTCAATAACTGTGGCCGTGCCTGTGGGCCCAGAAATGAACAAGTCTGCATTCAAAGGATGGAAACTACTGGCTTCGTTCACCAAAGGACATCGCATGTGGGAACAATTCGAGGACATAGTTGAACTACGAAGAAGCACTCATGCTTATCGGATCTATCACCTCAAGGGAAAGCCTCCAGTGAGCCTTTTCATATGGAAGTCCAAAGCATCAATGACCATGCAATTCGATGGCAAACTGGCAGGCGTCCCTGCACGCATCTTGATGGATACTGGGGCGGATGACTCGTTTGTGAGCGGTGCGGTTGTACGCACGTGGCAGTTAAAGTACACGCCTTGCACTGGCATGGTGGTCGTCGGTGATGACAGAGAGTTGCCAGTCCTTGGTGACTGTGTGGCATGGATCACACTACCCAGCTTCACCACCAGTGTCCGAATTACCGTGCTTGATCTCATGGACCCGTTTGACGTCGTTCTTGGAGACCCGTGGCTTGTGCGCCACAAAGCACTTATGTGCTTTGACTCAAAGACATTGCAGATAAGCAGTAAAAGGAGAATGGTCACCCTGTCTCCAATTCCACAAATTCAACGACCTAAAACGAAGGCTCAATCAAGCCTCTCGGCGCTCCAAGTGAAACAACGACTTCGACAAGGTTGCCGCTGTTTTCTTGCAACCCTAAAGAAAATGGACGAAGAGACAGAGGGTGAAGTACCCCAAGGGGTCGCCAACATACTCTCAGAATTCTCGGATGTTTTTGAGGCACCATCGGATGGGCTACCACCTTGACAAACGGTCGGACATACCATTCTATTGGAGCCTAGAGCTGTGCCTCCCTTTCGGTCTGTGTATCGCTTGAGCCCAGCAGAACGGCAAGAAGCAGAAGCCCAAATCAAGGAGTACCTCCGGAAGGGCTGGATTGAGCCAAGCTCTTCCCCCTTTGGGGCGCCGATCCTGTTTGTGAATAAGAAAGATGGAGGCCTCAGGATGTGTGTGGACTATCGGGCATTGAACAAACTCACTGTCAAAAACCGGTACCCGCTCCCGCGCATCGAGGACCTATTTGACCAGCTTCACGGAGCGAAAGTCTTCACGTCTCTGGATCTATCCCAGGGCTACCATCAAATCCGGATCACGGAGGAGGATGTCCCCAAAACGGCATTCAGAACTCATCTCGGGCACTATCAGTTTCGGGTCCTCTGCTTTGGACTAACGAACGCACCTGCCACATTCCAAGCAGTGATGAACAACATCTTTCGTGAACACCTCGGCAAGTCGGTCGTGTTGTATCTTGACGGCATCCTCATCTTCTCTAAGAACCACGAAAAACACGAACGACACCTCTGAATGGTGCTTGAGATCCTTCGCGAGAACCGCTTTTTCGCCAAGAGAAGTAAGTGCAAGTTTGCGCAACCAGAATTGGAGTACCTTGGTCACGTCATTAGTGGCGAGGGAATACGGGTGGACCCTCGCAATGTGCAGGTCGTGAAAAAATGGCCTCACCCCAAGAACGTGGGTCAGCTCCGCTCTTTCCTTGGACTCACAAATTACTTTCGGCGGTTTATTAGAGGCTACTCCACGTTGGTGAGCCCTCTCACCGCCCTGACCCGGAAGGCGAGCACATGGAGCTGGTCAGCAAAATGCATTGAGGCTTTTGAGGCTGTGAAGGAGATGCTGATCTCGGCACCATTACTTGCACTCCCGAATCCAAAGAAGCCGTGGGAGGTACGCTGTGATGCATCGGTTACAGGGTTGGGAGCTGTGCTCATGCAAGACGGCCACCCTGTTGCCTACGAGAGCCGCAAGCTCTTAGATGCAGAGACCAGGTATACCACTGGGGATCAGGAGCTGTTGGCAGTCGTGCATGCTTTCAAAGTATGGCGCTATTATCTCGAAGGTGCCGAGGGACAAATCACGGTGGTCACAGACCACAACCCCCTCACGTACTTTCAGACGCAACCAAACCTTTCAAGACGACAGGCACGATGGAGTGAATACCTAAGTCGCTTTACATTCACTTGGCAAAACAAACCAGGTCGAGTTAACTTGGCAGACCCATTGAGTCGAAACCCAACACATTTGAGCCTCATGCTGAGCGAGAATGATATCACAAATCAGCACTTTGCCGCTGTTGCGGTGGCGACAACATTGCACACAAACCCACTTCGCCCACCCCCAAGACCACTGGTCAGTGTGAACCCTTTCAAGAATCGCATTCGGATGGGCTACACTTTGGACCCTGGTTCGCCGAGCCAAAAAACATTGAACGTCATGGCCTTGTGGAGGCTGCCGGGTTATACTGGCATGGCGAGCAGGTACTGGTCCCGGATGTCAATAACTTGCGACAACAGATCATGTTTGAGTTTCACAATCCGCCCTCCTCAGGTCACATCGGAACAAAGAAGATAGGACATGCGCTGGCTCAGCACTACTGGTGGCCAGGATGGAGCAGTGACGTCAGAAAGTAGTGCATGGTGTGTGATCTGTGCCTTCGCAACAAGACTTCGAACAAGGCACCTGCGGGGCTCCTCCACCCTCTACAACTCCCTGACATCCCATGGGAGTCGGTGTCCATGGATTTCATCATGGGACTCCCTGAGACCAAGAAAGACCATGATGCCATCTTGGTCGTTGTGGACAGGGCAACTGGAATGGCCCATTTCATGCCCACAAAAACTCGCGTCACAGCGGAAGAGACTGCCAGGCTTTTCTATGAAGGCGTCATCAAGTACCACGGCTTACCCATTCGCATCATCTCCGACCGTGACCCGCGCTTTGCAAGCCGGTTTTGGCTTGCATTGCAAGAACGGTTTTGAACGCGGCAAAGTATGTCCTCAGCTTTTCACCCCCAAACTAATGGGCAAACTGAGCGCATGAACGGCACACTCAAGGAGATGCTTTGCATGTACATCGACCCAACAATGAAGGACTGGGATGACTATTTAGCACCAGCCAAGTTTGCTGTGAACAACGCGGTCAACAAATCGAATGGTTTTACCCCATTCTTCCTCAATCACGGTCGGCATCCGGTGGTATCCACTTCAATGGTGAAGTGCGGGGGCGGCGGTGATCAGGTGCCCTCCGCCCAGGCCTTTGTCGAGCGTATGGACGCCCTCTGGCGGGATGCCAAGGCCCATTTGTATGCGGCTCGACAGCGCCAGAAGGCCTATGATGACCAGAGACGTCGTGAGCTGACGTTCTCCATTGGAGATCGTGTGCTGTTAAGCACACGGAATTTGCGGCTGAAAACACCGGTTGCACGAAAGATGTTGCCAAAATGGCTGGGACCCTTCACGATTACACAGAAGTTGGGAAGTGTGGCCTATCGGTTGGCTCTTCCACCAGCCATGCGCATCCATGATACCTTTCACGTGAGTCTCCTCGCACCCTACACAGCAGAGGGGTTTGTTCAGCCACCCCCTCTTGCTGTCCTTGCCGTGGAAGGCCAGTGTGAGGTGAACCGCATCCTCCAACACCGTGAGCGTAATTTGCACGCACGAGTGGTTAAGGAGTACCTCATCCATTGGGCCGGTTGTGGACCTGACCACAACACTTGGAAGCCAGAGTCGCGAGTGCCAACTACGGCAATTGCGGAATACTGGGAGGAACTGGCTGCCCGTCGGAACAAGCGTGCCCTCGGGGGTACCACCCCGGCACGAGCCCCCTTGAGAGGATAACAGCACTGACTTTTGGGCTGATCTTTGGCTTACTCCCAACAGCTTGTCACGGGGATGCCTGGGCACCTGTCGCGGGGTCGCTTCATGTAAAGGGGGAGGAAGTGTGGCCACTGTTTCTTCTTTGAAAGCTGAACAATTTCTGAATTCTGAAATGTGCCGAATCATGATGTTATCCTCTCCATGGACTGGCGCTTTTATCACCATTGGTAGATGGCCATGTACAAACTACCTCTTCAGCATAGAGAAAACTGAATCAAGGACGATTCGTAGCTAAAGGGGGAGGAATGTAACACAAAAAGCTTTTAGAAAACGGAACCTAAAATTTACAGTTAAGAAAGAATGTCACAATCATTACCTGATTGCAACAGTCTTTCAGACACTGGTCTGCGACCGACACCCTGAGGTCACATCAAGCTTGATGCAAGCGTGTGAAGGAAACAGTGGAAATCGAATCCAAACGACCATCTTGACAGAAAATACGGTCACGAAGTTTCCACCGTTCTTTCTAACGGAATACATTAATAATTACAAATAATAAACAAATCATAACTTTATAAAGAAACATCAGCATAGCTTCGAAAGGCGTGGCAAGCCATGACGAATCGGGCAAGGAAAACACCACTCCGACGAGGAGGACGGTCATTCAGTTTTACAACGCAAACTTTTTCGAGCTCGCCGAGGCCTTTCGACGCTAAGTTTGAGCACTCACTTTACAGATTATGATGTTAACAAGCAATTATATGTGAAGGCCTTACATTAAAATTTTCCATCAGCATTACGATGAAAGTGACTATGTTACTTACACTTTATTCATGCTTTTATGTAACTTATAAGATTGAATGACCCTTTGGAATCGCTTTTGAGAAGAGGCATCCCAATATGAGAACGTTTATTAAAACATCCACTACTTAACTAGCCAAACAATACGTGGGAAACAAATTGTCTTTAATTTTGAAAGACATGAGCTGCTTCCAAGACTTCACCTCAAAAAATTGAATTATAAAATACTATCTAGAGGAGAATCCTCCTATTTTCTTAAGTCAATGAACAATTAACATTGATGATATAATTTTTTACGGAATTGGATAATGTGATTGATATTGTGAAAATGTTGAAGGATTTCAACAGGTTGCAATCAATGAGGACCGTTCCTAATAAAACACATTTTTGTATAGATCACAATTCAATAATGTTGCTTTTAGAACTACCGTTCCAATAGATCAGAATGGTTCACGTCAGTTTTGGATTGTGATTGTGAGGTAAAAGTGGGGTTTTGTCCTAAAATGGTCAGATTACTTCATCAAGATGGGACTTCAACTCGTTGGATAATATTTCAGATGTTTCCGGCACTCAATAACGGCGATGCATAGCTATGGGTGTAACTAGGAAGCTTTTGCTATGTCCAAGCTAGGCTTGTCCAATTGGCCTATTGAGAGGGGTTTTGGCCTCTACACAGGACCAAAGGGCAAGATCTGCCAATAAGGCATCACCTTAAAGCATTTCAACCCATACAAAATGGCCCATGCCAAAATCGAGCCCAAGAGATGGCTTTGCACATTGTGAATTTGATTTGGCCCAAACTTTGTTTTGGGTTATAAAACAGAACAACCGCTTTTCCTTTTTAGTTTGAACACTCCATAATACTTTCCATGTGGCAAATGTTGTTATGTTGTCTGAGAAGAAACCATGACAATGTTCATGGTTGAAGTATATTCTCCACGAGTTCATGGAAACCATTTCAAAATATCATTACAGGGAAAGGATTAGACTAAGTGGCATAATTTAAAGGGTGTGATTAGTACGCTGGTACGAAGCTCCAATGTGGAGAAGACGACACAGTATTTGGAGCACTATACGGAAGCTACAGATTTTACAGTGAATTCCTGGGTCCACGTCCACAGGGAATTCTCTCTTGTACAGGAAGGATATATTTGGCAACTGGCCCTAAAGCAACATAAAGGGCCTGGTGTGTAATATAGTGTGGTGGGATGTGGAATAGGGTTGCGCATACCTCTAGTTAGCTACAACAAGGAGAAGTGCTAATTGTTGCATAGTAATGTGCACTGAGCATGAGACCTACACAACATCAGCATCCTCATGCTAGGACCATAGGCTAGTCTACCTACATGGGCCTATGTAGTACTAGCTTCAGGAGGCTCCTGGTCGACAGATCTAATGCACTAAATGGCACGATCAAGGGTATTCAGAGAAAACAATGCAAAGCAAGAAACCTCCTAGGGAAGCTGCACCTTAAAACATGATGAAGCTTTCTTAGCAAGGAAGTTTCTCCCGAAACCTGCTCTGGTTCCAGTAACAAGCTCTGTAGGACAAGAAGCTTCCCCTCAACAAAGCTACTCCTTACCAGGGCACAAAAGGGAGCAGAACTTAACCACCTGAAGGAAGCTTCTCCTTCACGTGGTCAACTTGCCGGATCCACAGGTATAAAGGCAGAGCTCCTCTAACTTTAATCTATCTCAACATTTTGCAAGCACTGAGGTCTGCTCAAGCCTCTAACTCTACAGCCCAAGACCAAGACCTTGCTGGAGATCCCTCAAAGGCTCCAGTGAACCTGGAGATTGTGCCAAAACCCTTGTCACAATGGCCTAGAAGGCCTAGCAAGGCATTGCACCACACTAGGCGAGGATCTATACTAGCCTAAAGTGCTTTTCTCTTCATGTACCATACTTTTACTTTACATCAATCAAGATTTCAGTCTAGGGTTCCAATCCCTTCTCTTTCTTTTGTACAAGCTGCACTACTAATAATTCGTAGATCCTATCAGAAAGCGTCTAAGCCCTTGCTGCCAATCTTAGAGAATCAACATGGTATCATTGCTCTAGGTGGTGATATCAACAGTTTGTAGAAGTAGTAGCAGTAGACTACGTTGGTGGTGGAGATTTTCTCCACCAGCCCTATTTAAGAGATGAGTCAGAGACGGAGGTGAACCCACTTCATGCGCGTGAGCGGCGTTCCACCTGCATAGAGGCACAAGCAACATGGAAGAGGAGAACGCTTGCTCAGCTTCTCTTGCATTTGATGATCAATCCGTTTTGCATGGCATGTGCATGGGCCAAGAGCAAGGGTGCCATATTGCAGATCACGTACAATGCCAAGCTGCAGAGGCGCAACGCTTGACTAAGGAGGCACAACATGTATTGCAACAATAAGCCGCAGCACGTCAAGCTATGGAGTAAGAGAGGGAGGTGCTGAGGCAGCAGATTGCAATGCAACAGCTCCTTTTTCAGCAAGAGTATCTTACTCATGCAACCCAAGCATCACAAACGCAATGACCACAACAGTCACGTGCAGCACAAGAAACCCGAATCGCACAACTTCAGCAATAGCTAGCATGGGCTTAGCAACAGTAGCTTCAACAGGAACAACATCACCAAAAGCAGCAACAGCTACAGTATATGCAGTGGAAACATGGCGCACAAGGAATGTCCGCACATCTTCCTCAAATAAGCCATCCTCTAGTCATTCAACCATCCATGCCCCAACAAGTGCAGCCAGCTACACCACCATAAGGAGGCATGCCACAGCCGTTTGTGGCTCAAAAGCCACAACCTGCTCCGATGGTGCCACCCAAGGCAAGCTATCAGCACATGCACCAAGCACAAGGGCCGCAGCCCTTTGAGGTGCAACTAGCACCAGTCCAAATGGGAGTAGCACGTCCACCACAGGTGGTGCAACCTATTGCACAAGGCTCTGTGCCAGTCCCACAAGCAACTGTAGAAGGCAAGGCATATCAAGGCCCGAAGTACAGTTTGCCTTGAGTAGTAGCCTCATTACTTTTGCACAAGATCAAGGATGACAAATATGATGGTGAGAACTATCCACACTGTTCAGAAAATTTTAATAAAGTGGCCTAGATAAATGGAAGTTGTACAACGGCTATCACATGCCTACGCCCCCAAGGTGGCTGTCGTGGTACTAGATGACCATCTCACTCCTCCTAACAAAAAATCCATATGGATGTCATAAGAGATTGTTGAGCCGTCTTGGCTAGCTTGGTCCTACCTGCTGAGAAGTTTCATGTCTGGCAACTCAATCTTCAAATCTCATGTCCTAACTCAAGTGTCACACATCAACCTCAACAAAGTTGAAAACATCAAGTCGTACATCAACATGCCTAAGTCACTGCGCAATCAAGCTGCAGTTACAAATGCTCCTGTCTCAGAGCCTGTTTTGTGACATTTTTCCTAAACAGTGGAGTAAGGATTGGGAAGACGTCCAAAAGGTGCTCAAGCTCAAGCATGAAGAAGAGGTCACAGAAGCAGAGGTCTGTAAAAGGCTTGTAACAGAGCATCGTGACCGGAATTCGACAAGAGAGAAGGAGAGAATTTTTTCTAATGCAACTTACCAGGGCGTGAGTGCTACCGCGTCCTCCCTTTGGCCCTCGCGGAATAGCTAGTGCACCAAGAAGTGTGCTTCCACCCAGTTGTTTGCCCAATCCTTGCGTAACTTGAACAAGCGCAACACATATGGCCAGAATGCAACATCACGTCCTGTAGTTGAGAGCCATTATTATAAGAATATTGAGCACATAAAGCAGGAGTTGGATGCACATAGACATATGTGGATCTATACTAACGGCCACAGTCTATGGAAGACATCAGTACTTTCTTCTCTTCGTTGACAATGCCATGAGGATAGTGTAGAGCTATCCTCTCCGCACAAGGGATGAAGCACCAGCATGCTTCTTCCTCTGACTTGCAATGGTCAAAAGACAAAGCAACAAGAAACTACAAGTTCTACACTTTGATAGTGGTGGCGAGTACACCAATACAAAATTTGCAACTCAATTAGAGGATCTTAGAATTTTACAGCAGTTCTCCATGCCATACACAGAACAGAAAATTGGCAAAGTAGAAAGAGCAAAAAGCCAAACGCAAGAGAAGCTGATGTCAATGCTTCTTGGTGCATAGCTTGATAGTTTATGGAAGCCATTTGCACTTTGGCAAGTAGTGTGGGTACGCAACCGAATGCCACACGTGTCGCCACCAAGCATGACACCCTTCCATGCATAGCACGATGGCAAGCCTGATATCTCCATGCTACACACCTTGGGATGCATGGATCTAATTCATGTCTCAAAGGATTGTTGGAGGAAGCTAGCAAGAAAAGCAACATGGTATGTATTCCTCTGACAAAGCCCTCAAATGAAGGGTTGAGAGTTCTGCGACGTGGACGCTAGTCAGATTGTTACCAGCAGAGATGCCATATTCTTTGAGAACTTGAAGTGTTTTGCCTTGGAGGCTAAGCAGGCAAGTGAGCCTATACATTTTGAGACATTCTTCGATTCCTACATGAAGACGCTANCAACCGAATGCCACACGTGTCGCCACCAAGCATGACACCCTTCCATGCATAGCACGATGGCAAGCCTGATATCTCCATGCTACACACCTTGGGATGCATGGATCTAATTCATGTCTCAAAGGATTGTTGGAGGAAGCTAGCAAGAAAAGCAACATGGTATGTATTCCTCTGACAAAGCCCTCAAATGAAGGGTTGAGAGTTCTGCGACGTGGACTCTAGTCAGATTGTTACCAGCAGAGATGCCATATTCTTTGAGAACTTGAAGTGTTTTGCCTTGGAGGCTAAGCAGGCAAGTGAGCCTATACATTTTGAGACATTCTTCGATTCCTACATGAAGACGCTAGAGGAGGGGGAAGCCAACAATGTGCCACTCACTCGTCTTGATCTAGAGAAGACGAATGAGCAGCCGGTGGCCCCACGTGTGACCCGTGACACTCCCTGAGAGGAACGCATCACCACTAATCATGAGGCACACATAGTACCTGATAAAAAGACTAAGGTCGTGGGAGTGTAGAATGGTGTACATACAGTAGGAAAACCACAAAATCAAGCTGGTGGGAATTTGCGGTGCCTGACGTGACTCCTATGACGACAGTTTGAACAAGATGAAGAGGAGGAAATGAAGGAGGCAAGTATGGCTATAACTACCACCTCCATCCACAAGGAGGCACATTATGTCCTGGCAGACTTTACCACCATGCACCTCGTAAATCTCGTCTTTATGAGCATGCCTCCACCTCAGCCAAAGACTTTGAAAGAAGCACTTCAGAGTGAGGATGCATCAAAGTTGAAAGTAACACTTGATGCAAAGTACAGGAGTCTCATGGATGAAGGGACATGGGCGCTCATGAAGCTTCCAACTGGGTCAGGACTAGTGGGAGTGAAATTGGTGTTTCCTGTCAAGAAAAAATAAGATGGGAGCATTGAAAATTTCAAAGCTAGCCTTGTGGAAAAAGGGTTAAATCAAGTTGAGGGGAAAGAATTCTCCAACACCTATGCTCCCATGAGGTGCTAGATCACCACCTGCATCATGCTGGCAGTTGCATTAGTGATGGACAACGAGGTGAAGTAGCTTGACGTAAAAACTACCTTTCTGCATGGCGAGATGGATACAATTGTCTCCATGAAGCAACCGTAGGGCCATGCCAACGAGACTAGCACCCTTTTTATCCCGGTGAAGAGTTTGTACGGACTGATGCATACTCCCATGCTTTGGTATAAGAAACAACAAGTGATACTTAAGTCACACAAATTTGAGCCTTCAACCTATGTCATGTGCCTCTTTCTTCATCAGCCATCACAAGTCACAAAACCAAACTGTTACATGTTGGAGTAGGTTGAATAGCTTTTCATCATTCACCTGTCAGCAGAATTCATCAAAGCCACACCAAATGCCATGGCGCAAGAATTTCATGTGACACTCATGCCCAGCTTTGAGTTCCACCTGGACATGAAGATAGAAGGCGGCCATGAAGCACATATGCTTCACCTAAGCCAGTAGACATACGCTCGGAAAGTTTGTGAAAAATTAAACGTTCCTGTTTGACATGTGCCAACTCCTCTGTCTCAACAAAAGTTGAAAAGTTAGGGACAGTGGGTGAGGAGTGAGAACAACTACTGTAGTAGAGTCCAATCATTGATTCATGCAGCAAGTTGTACATGGGTGGATTGGCAGTTTTCTGTGAGCAACTTAGCACACGGCAATGAGACCTTTTCAGAGGTGGCATGCAAGGAGCTCGACATAGCTCTAGGCCACATAAAGAGGACTAGGGACACTAGTCTTGGTTTTGGGATGGGAGCCCTTCTCGACCTCAAGTGCTATGTTCATGCATATTTTGTGCTTGATTGGAGGAGGTACAGTATCGTGGATTAGAAAGAAAAAAAACCTCATCATGCTCATATCAATAAAGCTGAGTAGATGGCTACCACTTAATGTGCACAGGAGGTCACGTATTCCGAGAGCCTCTTGGAGGACATTGGATTTGCTTGTGAGCAATCCAGCAAAATGTTTGTCGACAAGAAGTCTGCAATTGACCTTGCAATATTTTCAAAAATCCAAGGCCAAATGAAGTAAATCAACATTCGTGGGAATTGGATTTGATGAAAGGTCTGAGATAACACATTGAAACTCGTGCATGTGCTTGGCACTAATCAAGCTATCAACTTTCAGATATAAAGTGTCTGAAGGACGTATTCTATAGACGTATGGAGTAGTGTGGCCTCACTTTCAATGCCCTCTTGCAGTACATTTAGAGTGACCGGTAATGCACGGGACGCAGATGTCGTACACATACAGCTCTGCCATTACGCAAGCCTGCTATATGCACAAGGATATCAGATGCTTTATGGATCACAAGACAACATCGACTGTTGCAAAGATATTCAAAGTTGTCGTGTCGCTAGCACCAGTTCATCGTTCAGCAAGTCATCCTGGCCTTTTTGGATCGCAAGATGGTGCGGGG
Source organism: Penium margaritaceum (assembly GCA_023375785.1). NCBI lineage: Eukaryota > Viridiplantae > Streptophyta > Zygnematophyceae > Desmidiales > Peniaceae > Penium > Penium margaritaceum. Next base: position 156,757 of record SZWC01004558.1, read on the forward strand.
TGTTTTGCAAAGAGGGCTCCAAAAGGCGCCACCATAGAATAGCATTTTCTTAGCAATCTCTAGCTTATTGCAGCAGCCCCAGTAGCATTACAATGTTGTTTCCAAGCTGAGAAGAAAATGCATTCTAAAAGCTAGTTTAAGATTCCTTCTTTGCTAGAGGACCCGTTGGCATAGCAGATAATGTCACAACATTAGCAAAACCCACCGAGACTGCAAAACACTTCTGCGCCATTAGAAGTGGCACTGTGCACCCTAAAGACCTTGGAACAAAAAGACCAAAGAAAAATGAGCGGCAAGCTTGCGAGAAGTCAAAGCACCTATCAGAGCTTATGTAGCTAGCGCAACTGCACAATTGTAATGACTGCAACATGAGAGAGGCATCGGCAAGCTAGCAATGAAGATGATAAAAAAGAAGCAAGCGAGCGGTCATGGGGCTCACAATCACTTGTTCAAATACCTTACCGCTGACATCAGCAATCAAGGGGCAGCAAGGTGAGGGCCCACTTGTTACATAAGCCAGTGCGCGCGTGTGAATTCCATCAGTTGCGGCGGTTGACAGAACAAAATCAGCGGCAGGCCGGTTACGGTGCAAGGGAGTGGAGGGAGTTGCACGAGATGCCTCCTCAAATTTGCATCAGCGATGCTCTCTCCAGCAAAATTGTATGGAAAACACCCAGAAACAAGTCCACAGACTGGCAGGAAGGAGGAGGAGAAGTCCAGTAAACAGATAGTGAAAGGGGTAGGGGTCTAAGAGGCACCCACAGTTCACAAAGAGGTGTCAAAGAAAATCAAGGCCTCTCCTTCACCAGAAAAATTGAAAGGAGCACCCCAAATTTGATGGAAGTAGATGCAAGCGACCACAGCGGACAAACCAACCAAGAACCATGGTTCTAAGTTGACACCTTGCAGTCAAGGAAGTAAGGAGCGGGTCTTTAAAAAATCAACTACCACTTCAGCAACTGTTACTAAGCTAAAACAAGCAGGACGCGGCTGAAAAATCTGTAATAGCCCTCCAAAGCAAGCCAAACGACTTTTGTACTGCTCTAGCGTCTGTAAATTCACGAGAGATTCCATGAAACAAATCTAGAAGATTATCCACTTCTAGAGATGCTGAAAGGATGTAGGAAGGAGCCATGGGGATCAAATAAACATGCAAAGGGTCATCTTCATGAAGCACCCAACGAGTTGCTTTCGCATGAAGCAACCAAAAACTTCATGGAGTAGCCCAAGCTTGATCCAAAAAAAGTCAAGAAGTGACCCCCGCACCAAGTTAAGAGGGAATAGTTTATTTCGTGGGTGTAGAAGCTGATATTGAAAATCTTCCAGATTTTCCACTCAACAAGGACACTCAGCTCAATTTCCTCGACAAAGGGTTCTGTGAGACACTTCAGTATTTTCTTGGGAGCACACACGAGTGACACAATTTGAACCACCAATGCACCAGTTGAGGGAAAATGTTGAGAGGTGCAATTATTGTGCAGGTGTCCAGCTCTAATATGGTGAAAAAGGCACTGTATTCAGAGCACTGTATGGAAAGCAACAGATTTTACGATGAATTACCATCTACTAGGAATTGTCTCTTCTACAAGCCAGATAAATTCTGACAACCAGCCTTGAAGCAGCCTAACGGACCTAGTGTGTAACATAGTGTGCTGGTATGCATAAGAGGGTTTTGTAGCTACTCGCCGCAGAAAATTGCGCAGCTATCATGATCAAGGAGCGCTGTAGTTGACTGAGCAATCTGCATGCACCTTAAGCATGAAACCTCCAGCGCATCAGCATCCTCATGCTGGGATCTTGGGCTCGTCTACCTCCATGGACCTATCTAGTACAAGCTCTTGAAGGCTCTCGATCAATTAGTCTCATGCAGCAGCATGGCAGGATCAACGTTTGTCAGAGAAAAGCATGCAAAGCAAGCAACCTCCTTGTGAAGCTGCACCTGAACACCTAATGAAGCTTTCTTAACTAGGAAGCTTCTCTCCAAACCTGCTGAGGAAAAAACCATTGTGCTACAAGAAGCTTCCCCTCATCCAAGCTTCTCCTTACCTAGGCACAAGAGGAAGAAAACCTAAAAAACCTGAAGGAAGCTTCTCCTTCAAGTGGTTAACTTGCCAGATGCACACGTATAAATGTTAGAGCTCCTCTCAGTTTGATCTATTTGAGTTTTCTACAACCAATTAGCTTTGCTCAAGCCTGTGACTCCAAAGCCAAAGACCAAGACTCTGCTGTGGATCTTTCCAAGGCCCCTATAAACCTGAAAGGCCTGCCAACGTAGGTGGAGGGTACCTTGGAGGCCAGTCAACCTGGAGATTGCGCCAAGACCCTTGCAGGGACGGCCTTCAAGTCCTACCAAGGTGTTTCTCCACAGTGGGCCGGGAGCTGGACTAGCCTACATTTCTTTCTTTTTCATGTAACATACTTGTACTTAACATCAATCAAGATTTCACTCCAGAATTCGAATCCCTTCTCCTACTATTGTACATGCTGCAATGCTGATCTTTCAAATATCCTACCAACAAGGGTCCTAGCCCTTGCATCTCATCTCAAGAAATAAACACCATTTAACTATTAAGTTTAGATAAACCTTAAGAATTTAAGGATATACATAAGTCTAATGACTGCAATTTTTATAACTGAGATCCTTTCCCTAGATCTGTAGTTATTCCATCATTTTGTGATTGATTTAGGTGGAGAATCATTAAAACAAGAAAGGAGTCAAGTATTTTAATGCTGATTGTTTTTCTACTTTGCAAAAAAGATCATGATTGGTATTTTTAATATCTTAAATCTAAGAGTGATGGTGTTTCAAGGTTGAATCTGCAAATTTCCTTCCGAGTGTCCCACCAGAAGCACCCCACCAAGAGCGCGGACAGCGCCACCAGCGTCCAACCGGATGAGGCAATCTGCTTGGTGATAGGAACCCTCGACACAGTCAAGGAGTCAAGGACCTGCATACCCACCAACCAGAGACACTAAACACAAGAGAAGCAGAGTGCACGGGACAAACCGGGGGGGGGGGGGGGGGAAAAAAA
>SZWC01004559.1:10677-31953 GCA_023375785.1 Penium margaritaceum
ATATAGATATAGATAGAGATATAGATATAGATATAAATATAGATATAGATAGAGATATAGATATAGATATAGATGTAAATATAGATTAAGATTTGGATCAAAAGCATTATGTGTGATGGGTTAGCAAAACAATATTCCGTGTGGTGACATTTTTCAAATTTTGCACAAACTTCTCTAGTGCACATATCGCTCGAACTTTCACTCCACCCTCTTCCTTGCTAGATCTCTCGAGCAAGGAGGCCAATGGAAGGTGAGGGCATTTGGCCACAAGCCTCGACTCTCAAGGTCTTGCGGTCTTCTAGCCATTAATTGAGCATCAATTTTATTGACAACAAGAAAATGGCCAGTCAATTGTTGACATGTCCCATGGCCAGCTGCTTTAACTCTTGCTGGCTTGCAACTATGTAGTCAACGCTGAAAAAAAGGCTCGTCGTTGAAGAACCTAGTTGTTGCAAGGGGTTGTGTTCAACAAACCCTTGTTTCAAGTAGGGAGGGCCAAATCGGTCCTCTTATATTGTCCTAACCAGTTATAATGCACGGTCGTCGCTCATGACCAAGTAACAAAGCTAGAAAGTGAGTTGTCAACGAGATAAAAGAAATTGAATAATCTTAATCACCAGCTAAACATGAACATGTGCATGGCACTCTATCGTATTCTAAATTTCTTCAAACAGCACACTAAATGCCTCCCCCCTTTTGGTTGGAGCATCTGCATGACAGTCATGTACAGCGTCCCAAACCTTGAAGGTTGTTGTCCATGAATGACGTTTTATAGAAATGTTGATCACTATTTCCACAGTCGCATGGTTCCCCTTGCCACACGTAGTCAAAGTGGATAGCTTCCTCCAGTATTCATTGACCACTTATACCAACAAGCAACATTCAGGCTCCTATGAGCTATATCACAATCAACAAGTGAACCAATGGATGAGGTATTCCCTGATGACCCGCTAAGAGAGTGTACACTCTTGTTGAAAATGTAAGAAAATACACTTGTATAGGCCGTTGGTAAAGAGGACTGCTGTTGGTGATTAATGGTTCATTCGATTGAGTTTGCAGCCTATAGGATCACATGAAACACATGATATATCTTCATTCTTAGCGTAAGAACCAATCGGTATGCATAAGCCCGGTGAGTGCAACAATGGGAAACAGCCCAATCCATATAGGAAACGTTTTTTTCACCTTTGGCAACTTCAATCAGACGATTTTTGTGCTATCTAGCACATTGTCACCTATGTAAAATGAGACCTTGTGGCAAATTTTGTTGGAATTTTGTTTTTAATTGTGAAGCCACTTGAATGTGATTCTTTGCATGTTGAAACAAGTGAGGAGTTTTTTTCTTGGACAAGGCTTCAGCAGAAAGAGACTGCCTATTTACAATGAAGAGGGCACCATTATATTTCAACAATAGAGCAACATGAACTATTTGAACGGGGTAAAATTGCTCACCGCGTTGTTCAATGACAAGTCTGTTGGTGCTATAAATTCATCACTGTTATTCGTTCTCCAGTCCACCCACATTCAAAGCATATTCCTACGAGTGTGATTCATGCACTGTGTTTTTTGTTGGTTAGAGGGTGAAATGGTAATGAATGTTTTTTTACTCCCTGCCACAGTAATTGTGGAGAGTTTTTCAAAACATATCAACGACAAGCCATGGCTCTTCACAAAACCCTTGAGGAGACACAATTGATTTCTTGTGTGTTCACATGAATGGCTCTGGGAATGAAACACGGAATCTTTGTGAGAAAATTGAAAACCATTTGTACTACATCATGTCCACGAGTGGTTTCTAGAAAACGAGTAATAAATTCCATGTTCATTCACGCCTTTTGATTTTGAAGGATGAGAATCTGCTATAGACATCCAAACCACTTTTTATTACTAGCCTATTTCCAAAGTCATGGATTGCATGTCATGTAGTACTTACGCACAGCTACACTTTATCATGGACACCAATATTGGTCTAAGAGTGCCTTCTCTTCATTTCAAAGTTCCACATGACAAGCAATTGGTGGGTCATGGATCAGGAAGGTAATCCTTCCTCAAAGGTCTCACGAGTCTGGAAAAATGACTTCTTCTAAGTGCAAGATGATTCGGATAGCATCCACCAGGCTATACTTTCCTAAACTCTTATAACCAGCAATCCACATAGTATGCCCTTGAGATCCAGTTAACAAAGATGTTGTAGTAGAATGTCTCTTGGGGTGCCTATTGCAAAGGTGCAGAGGGGTTTGGTGTTAACATTATAGATATTGTAATGGCCATAAAAAACTCACAAACGTCGGCTGTCAGCTTAGTGAATCAGCCACGTTGGTGTCCTTGCCAGCAGTCCCTCGTGGAAAAACGTCAGCTCAGGTATTTTCTTCAACTCGCCTGTCGCCTTAAGAGGTTCATAATAATGAGTTGTGTGATTATGACAGTCACACCCCCTATTCACCCTCAAGGAAAGCCACATCGTGAAAGCATGTACCATAATGAGGAGATGGTAATCCCCTGTCATGTACCGCACTTCTGGGAGAATAAGCTTCTAACTCTTATATACAACTAGATGACCACTCTACAAAACAAATGCTTCATGTTCTACCAACAAAGAATTTCATTGCACCTCCTCCCCTCCCACTTGCAAGTGTATTGGAGAGTGTATCTTGAGGATCCTTCCTTTTCAAACAAGTGTATGTAGAGGGAGGTCCAAAAAGCCTTTGTTTCCCCGATACACTCATCAATACAGTTTCCCATTACACTCAGGGGTTTTGTGGGGGTTTGGGGGTGTGCAGTCCAGTCCTGTTGTGGCGGGGAAGTGGATTCAACTGTATGTGATAAATTGAGAGGTGTCGGATGTTTGAAATCTACGGTTTACATGTACTAAGTACATTTACACACGTTTCTTGCTTTTTGCTCTGTCTACGAGACACACTCCAAGATACACTCCCGCAATACACTCGTCAATTTTGGGGGGAGGGGGTTCTATCATAATCCCCCCTCTAGCAGTTGAAATTGTATTGGGGTGGTGTACTGGGAGCCTTCTTAAACAAGTGTATTGAGGAAGGTGTAGACTTGCCATGACAAAAGTCCAAAAACCTATGTCTCCCCTATAAAGTTTCTTATGCAGTTCCCAAATACATTACGTGCGGATTTGTGGGGGAGCAAGAGAAGAGGGTCCAATTCTGGTCCTCTTGTGGCAAGGTTAGAGTATACTCAATTATTTGTTTACACCCTTATTGATGGTAACATAGACAAAGCGAGAGACATCAGATTCTCAAAATTGATGGCTTAAGAGTACTTATTACAGATGTACATAAGTTTTCTTTTAAACCCCTTTACTTGGTACACTCCCTACTACACTTTCTCAATGTACTTGTCAACATAGGGGGGAGGGGGGGTCCTTATATCCAGATCCCACCATCCTAGTAGTTGAAAGTGTATTGGGATGGCATATTAGAGAATACAGTTGAGGATACATTTCTCTTTTAAACTAATGTGTTTGGGGGGAGGTGCAGACCTGCTATTACAAGATTTTGAGCACAAATTGTTCCACCAATACACTCCCGATAAAATTTCCCAATACACAAGAGGGTTGTGCGAGACATAGAGGGGGAAGGGGGTCGTCTTTGAGAAAACGGCAACCATAAGCCTATCAGGATATTGCCCTAAGTGGTCATATGGATATTGATTGAAGGAAACAAGGCATTCATGACCATACGCCTTATCTAAGAGGAATACAAACAACTGATGCATTATGTAAGGGACATATGTGGGCTTCTTAGGAACAGTTTAAATGCTTGAAAAAAATGTTTGAACCACAAGAATCCATTTCACAAATATGGAAAAAACATTTTGATGTCAAAAGTTGCAGGTGGCATCCACTAAATACCTATTGTGCAACAAAGTGAAGATGTCAATGTAAGCTTCTAGGAAGTGTACTTAATCATGTTGTTCTATACACAAATATCATATTGTATTAAAAGACCATGATTAACCAAAACTCTTGGAGAGCGAAGTCAACTTTTGCCAACGCGCTCGACATCGCACCCAGATTCTTGTTGGTTCTACAAGAAAAACCTTGCCTTTGATGGCATGTTCGAACAGCCAGAAAGCCATCTATTGAGGGGTTTTCGACTGGTGTAGTGGGTGGGTTTGTGAGATGTTTGAGTGGGGGTCAAAAAATCACCTCTGCAGTAACCTACTTGGTCTCGCTACCGCGGGGCCCGACAGGAACCCAGATATTTCTTAAACCAAAATCCTGGATATAATTAAAAGAAGGTTTGAATTTGATGTCCACGTTAACAAAATGGTTTTCTAACTGAATATACGTGCTGAAATGTTTCTTGATTTTGGCTCTCACTGAAATCTAGAATGAGGCCGGAAAACTCTGACAATGGCCTCTCCAATGTCTGAACAAGGACTTTGCAACCATTTGTGCATGCATCGATCTCACATCAGCAAGGCTGATGTCAGAAGCTACCGACTTTGTCTTCAATTTTGGTGACTATTTGAATTGAGGACAAAGTTGGTAGGACATAACCGGTAGGACCACTTTGACGAATACACTCGACCCTGAGTGTATGTTTTTTACATAATTAGCAATAAATGCCTTGCAATTTTGGGGGGATTTCGACTCTCAAAAGATGTTTTATCTCATGGTTGGTGAGAAATTTTCAAAATTGATTTCTTTTTTTTAATTGCAACAGTGAGCATAGTAACTTTGTAGAAAAGCACTATTTTTCTATGACGCCAAGCTTGGCATAAGCACGTGGATACAAGCCAATTTCCTAGATGATGACTTATGGAGTCAAGGAACCAAGTCTAGAAAAGTATAAACAAATACATATATTAAGGGAAATATATGGGGATAACACCACTCAACAGTGAGGGGAAGGGGAGAAGGCAACTCTACACTAGAGTGCCCCACCTCTCACCCTCTGTCCACGCTCTCTTGTGTTCTCTTTGTTCTCTGGTCTTCCTCGGCCGCCCATTGACTTATCTTGCCAGGCCTTGCGCCTCCTTGGAGACATCTTCGCTCGTTCCCATGGCAATGGGGACGCCTCCAAAAAATGTAAAAGTTTTCTCTTCCCTCTTTTCGATGTGGTGGGAGGCCCTTTCGAGTCATTCGCTAAGACATTGAGCCTCTTGTGTGTTAAAAACGTTCACGTATGCGACAAGAACATGAACAAATCATACACTAAACATGGAAAGTGATGTGTTTAATTTTATCTTGGCAATGCAATAAAGTGAGACATTTTAAATGCACTCACCATTTGTTAGAAAAGAGATGTACACGAGTCCCTAATCTTTCCAAGTGGGCATTTATGTCATTACACAAATAGCCAACCCCACGAAGAAACCCTGATTTTCACTCCAACGGTCAAGGCGAATTCAGCCACCTGCCCTTGCGCTCTGGCAAACCCTTCTCTCACTTTCTGACAACTCCGACCACTTTCAAGAATCACCAACAAAAGTTTCACAACCATTCACTCGACTTCTCGACACATCCAGACATATCTAGATTTATAAAGATGCATCTTGAATCTTCGACGTTCGTTCTCAAAGCCCTCCAACTTCTCGTCGGAGCTTCTCAAATCCGACCACTCACGATGCGACTCCACACGCGTCGCTCGACAATCGACCCAACGACCCTGACTATACCTCATTTGTAACTCAACACTTGTATGTATATGTTTGATCATTTTGACACTAGTCATCAAGTACACTTCGCTAATTATAAATTAATCTAGTGTCCCAAATTCTCAATCGTGTTCTTCCTTGCAACTTCTACCTGTTCACCATCTTCACTTTGTTCGACATAACACTTGGTATCAAAGCGCAACGGTTCTGAAGAGGCATCTGACTATTTTACCCATTCAGAGGAAAACCTCGCACAAGCCGTCAACGCATCTCGCACGTTAAGATTTCGTAGACTTTGTGACTACAACGTGATGCGAGCGAGCACATCCGACAACCAGTAATGGGTCTTCGGTAACGACTTCGACGATAGAGGAGCAGAATGTACCTATGCACACAAACCCTCAACCAACAACAAATGCTGGCGTGGCAGGCTATGCTGCAGATGGATCGATTCCTTTCGGCTCCAACGACTAATCTGGTCGCGGATCCAACGACGGTAAACCAGCCATCCCTACCAAAGTCCTTGACGACGACAACAGGAACGACAGGTGGCACCGGACGACAGGCCCGGATCAACGAGGAACTAGCAAACCGTATCACTACGCTCAAGGGAATCAACAACCATTTACTCCAAGAACTCAACTTTGCAATTGAGGCTCTTCACAACGCAAGTGCACGAGAGACAAAGCTCGTCGAGAGAAATACTAACTCTTGAGCAAACCTAAGATTCACCTGGCCCCTCCTGAACCATTCGATTCTGCAAACTCAAAAGGACCAACGGTTTGTATGTTGCTAATGAGTCTACGACAATAAAAAAAGATTGACCTCGTGGCTGTGATTTTTTGTGGCACTGCAATAAGTTGGTGGTATGATCTAAAGGCCATCCAATGGCTACAGGAGACCGGCTGGGCTTCATTGATGGCCAAAGACGCCCGTCTCATTCTGGTGGACAAAGGCATTCTACCCTTGGAGCAGATCAACCCGCAATGGCAAGACGTGCTGACGCTGCCAACCGACTTGAACGGGTTCTCACGCGGGATGCTGGCATGATTTGGATGACTAAACGAGAAGTCTGACACTCGGTACAAGCTCTAATGTCTTTGTTAGCAGTCCAGAGTGGCAGATTACGTGTGGAGATTCTGCGAGATCATCACTGAAGCAAACTTTGCCCCAAAAGAGCTACGTTTTCAAAACAACGGCCTCAAACAAGACATCCGATGAGCGATTGCAATTTTTGGCATCCAAAACAACTTATCGCGGATGATTGCACTAGTAAAAGGGTTCGATAGCACTGACTACAATGCTCAAATTCAGGAATCCTACAACTTGCAACCTCCCTACCACAATTATCGTGGAAATGGAAAAATCTTGTCGGGGGACTGCTCAATTCCGATGGAAGTGGACGCCGTCGACAAGAGAGATTCACGCACATGCTACAACTGCAGAAAATTCGAGCATATCGCTTGCAATTTTTGAAGCAAGCAACAAGACAAAAAGGGGGAAATTTCACAGAAGAATGATTCAGGTAACAACAAAGGGCAGGAGTGAAAGGCGTGACTCTTGTCCATGAGGAGCGATCTTCACCAAACGATCATACATGTGAATGGCCTACGATGCCTCAGTGGATTTCTAGGATCACAAAGGTCAAAGAGGGGTACGAGGATGACCAACCGGCAACACTGCTAAGGGTGCAACCTCGATGATGCAAAAGTCGCAAAACGGTACCGTTACTATTGGATGGAGGGGCTTCTCAGAGTCTCGTAAGCAACGACATGGTTCGTAGGCTAAGTTTGCAGACCGAACCAAGGGCGTTTGAAAGCAGAACCATCAACGTAAGATTGTAAGTATAAATACTCAAAGAATTACTACGATTACAAGTAGGAGATCTATGGGATGTAACGGTCTGGAGGTCCTGTCCAATGAGTGGCCACAAAGTCATTCTAGGATGAGATCTCCTCTACCGACACAATTAGCAGGTCGACTAGAACAGTGGCGATGTCTACGCAAAGATTGATGGTGCCAAACAACAAGTTTTGCACGTGGGTCGGAAGACGACAGCAAAAGCAGTAGAGGTGGGAGCAGCAAAGGAAGCTGTGGTGGCCGAAAAGTGACAACCTGTGTAGCCAATAACGCTCATTGTAGCAAAATAGTGCATACGGTAAGCAGCTCGTGCATGGCTCATACATCTTGAGCCAATGGAGGAAGTGGAAGTGGCAAAAATTGACTCATCATCCTCGTTGTCTTCATCAGTCTCATCGGCATCAACAAAGTTCACGATGGTACCCAAATAGTTTGCACCACTCATCCAAGGGTTTGCGGACTTCTTCCCCAATGAGCTCCCAAAATCCCTACCAACTCAACGGGAAATCGACCATTGCACTGAACTGAAACCAGGCAGCCAACCCACAGTTTGATGGAGCCTATCGGATACGCGATTACGAAAAGACCGAGCTGAAAATGGAGCTCGACGAGATGCTTGGTCAGGGGTTCATCTGCCCATCCACGTCACCGTACGCCGCACTCGTACTATTTTTAATAAAGGAAACTAGCAAAATGTGGATGTGCATGGATTACCGGGCGTTGCACGACGCTACCATCAAGAACTGATATCTTCTTCTTCGAGCCGACGAATGTTTTGACCAAATCCAAGGGGCTCGAATTTTTACCAAAATTGACCTACGTAGTGGTTATCATCAGATTCGCGTGGCAGACGCGAACATCGAGAAGATGGCATTTCGAACTCGCTATGTGCATTTTGATTTCACGGTAATGCCGTTCGGACTTACAGTGACATTCATGGTGGCAATGAACAATATTTTCGCCCGTACCTTGACACATTTGTTGTGGAGTATCTCCACGACATCCTAGTGTACAGCCGAACCCCGGAGGAGCATGATCGACATCTTTAAAAAGTTCTCAAAGTTTTACAAAGAGATAAAACTTTCGGAAAGCTCAGAAGTACGACTTTGGTCGCCGTTTGATTGAGTTTTTGGGTCACTTCATTAACGGCGTGTGGATCACCATGGATAAAAAAAAGTGACACCAGTCACTGATTGGCCAACGTCAACCAACATTCAAGACGTTCTTGTTCTTCTTCTCTTTTGTAATTACTACCAGTCCTTCATATGGAATTATGCACAAGTGTCAGCGCCTCTCTTCGACCTCACTCGAAAATAAAATCTGTGGCAGTGGGGAGATAGCGAACAAGAAGCGTTTAGTGCTTTGTAGAACGCTCTGGCCTTGGCGACATCCCTATGATTATCCGATCCAACGTCATGGCTACGCACGCCTTAGAACGAGCCATCGGCACAATCCTTCTACAAGACCATGGCAACAGAGAACAACCGGTCACATACATGTCAAGAGTACTGCACGGACCAGAACTCAATTACGTCATACACAAGAAGGAGATGTCAGTGGTCGTACATGCATTTGAAACATGGCGGTGTTATGTGAAATGCCGCCGATGCATCGTGCGCACCGACCACCATGCGCTGAAATATTTGAAGACGCAGCTGAACCTCAGTCGACGCCAAACCCAATGGACGGAGTTCCTCGAATCTAGGATCAACTATGATTTTGAGTAATGGCCAGGAAAAACCAACTAGGCAGCATACATGACCAATTACCTCACCCCTAAAACTATGAATCGACAAGTGTATTGGGAAGTGAACATATCAGTGAGCATGGAATTCTAACAGTAACTAGTACGTGGTATATTTTTTCCACAATAGCTAACACCTTATACAATGAATGTATGTATGTATGTATGAATTGTTTCTGATCATTTCTGAAAAGTGTTTGCATAACGGAATACACTTTTTTATGCACCAACTGTTGAGTGTATGAATTTAGGGTGATTAACCCTAACTCCCCGGTAGACGCGCCCAGTTGCCGACTGGATCTGATGGCTGAGGCAGCAATGCTACAGCTGTAGCAAGATCCGTATCGCGGGAGTTATTTACACGAGGCTACGACCAGCATGGTCGATATGACAAGGCAAACATTTGGTACGACGCACCCTATTGGCAGCAACAATTCACTTGCCAGGTGGTCCTTCCCGCGTTTGATGAACTCCGCCGCATGCTGCTCAAAGAGTGCCATGACACTGGGCCAAGTGGACACTTTGGAGAAGGCAAGACGCAAAAGAAGCTGGTACAACACTACAGCTGGGACGAGATGCAATCTGATGTGGCCAACTTCTGCAAAACCTGTGAAACGTGTCAGCAACAAAAATCTCGTCACACATGGCCACCAGGACTTTTGAAGCCGCTCCTCCTTCTGACAGGACCACGGAACGACATCTCCATAGACTTCGTCACATGACTACCAGTCACACCTGAGGGGTATGATACAATCCACGTGGTTGTCGACAGGTTTTCCAAAATGTCTCACTCCATCCCAACAACGACCACCGTTGAGGGAACAACACAACTGTTTTCAGATCACATTCTTTGGCTACACGCCGTGCCGAGAACCATCACAAGCGATGGAGACGGTCGATTCACTAGCCATTTTTGGGATGAGCTGATAATTCGCTTCGAAAGTTGGATCCAGCTTTCAATAGTGTACCATCCTCATACCGACGGCCAAACCGAGCGGACCAAACAAACGCTCGAACAACTTCTTCGATAATGATGTGAACCTCATGGGATGGATTGGGTACAAAAACGTTTAAAGTGGTGTATGGCAAACTTCCCTCCACACCAGCCGGACTACACAACGAAAGCAACATTCCCGTAGTTAACGTCCAACGCCATGACTTCTCCACCACATGGGATGAAACACGGCACACACTTGCAAAGACACTAGCGGCGATGAAACGAGTAGCTGACTGACATCGCAACGAAATATTTTTTGTCGCCGACAACAAATTTCTTCTCAGATCGACCAATATCAAACTCCACGGAGCCGAATATTTGAAATTCAAACCCTGATTGTTGAGACCGTTTGAGATCAAGCGCATGCAAACCCCTGTGGTTGCGCGACTCAAACTCCCCGACACTATGCATGTTCATCCAGTGTTCCATATCGCAAACTCAACCACTACCAAGATCCTGGAAAGAACTTCCCCGGCAGGGATGTATCTGTTGGTTTTCAGTTCAGGACACACAATGACCTCTGAGCTCAGTGCAAACTCATAACCATCTGTGTTGAAAATGCTTATCTGCCACATCAGCCAAGTTAGGCAAGTTTAGGCCTCCCAAGACACCGAAATAGGCAACCGCGTTTCCGGGTCTCAGCCACATGCAAACTGTGCACGTCTGTCAAAGGGTCACAAAGACTAGACCAATCAGTGCGCGGTCTCCCAAGGTACCGGTACAAACCATCGTGTACCGGGTCTCGACCACAGAAGGAGTGCACCACCTATCAAAGACTATGCGGTGTATTTTTATGGGATCTCCCGAGGTACCGGCATAACTCACCAAGTACCCGGGTCTCGACCACCGAGAAAACTCTACCAAACATGTATGCATGAACTGAGCTGGTAGAATGAATCATATGTATCAGAGAGGGATTAAGGTAGCCACTGGAGAACCATCAGCACAAGCTAGGAGACTCTCTTAACACAAGACTACATGACATCTCAAAGTCCATACACCAACACTCCCCCTGGGTTGTAAGAGCTGTTAACAAGGATACTAGCTGGGAAGATGAATACACTCCCCTCAATGAGAGAATCCTGGGAACATGAACCCAAACACTGGTGTGCCCAGATAAGTATGCTCCCCCTGCATGCATGAGGCTACTAAACTGTTGCCTACACAGAAAAGTAAGTCCTCCCTGGTTCAACCGATCATAGGAGAACAATCAAGACATGGCTAGACCTGAGAGTGGCTCTGGATGTGAAAGTGCCAGCAAGGAAAGGAAGATGAGGCTGAGATAGCTACCATGTGCACTACTCACTTATACACTGTCCAACACCTGTCACTCACTAGCTCTGGAGTAGTGTGAGAAGGGCAACTCAGTCTCACCTCACAATCCTGGGGGCTGCCAGAGATTCCAGCTGGCAGGGTCCAAGGTCTCACTCTGATCGGACTTAGAGGGTGCAGGGGTGGAGAAGACGCAACCAAATACTCGATGGTCAGGAGGGGAGGGAGAAGCTGGAGCCCACACATGTGGCAGCTGCCAGAGATTTAGGGTTAATTGACGTAAAAACATGCACTCGAGTTCGAGTGCATCGGCCAAAAAAACCGCGTCGGAAGTTTCTTTCCGACTTCGCCCTCGATTTCAGCGAAGACCCCTCTTTCGCCGAAATCGAGGGCGAAGTCCGAAAATTCTGACATCGGCTTCGCCGATGTCAGAACGGTGGTCGTCGCTCGATCGCGAGGTCGCGATCGAGCGACGACCCCTTTTTTTTTTGCGTCAGACATGCAAACCCTATCGTACGATTTAGGGTTTTCTGTATTTTGCGCGGGCGAAGGCCGCGCAAAACACAAAACCCTACATCGTACGATAGGGTTTGCATGTCTGATGCAAAAAAAAAGGGGTCGTCGCTCGATCGCGATCGAGCGAAAACGCCCTTTTCTTTTTTTTTCTTACCATGCAAATCCACGTTCAACCCCTCGTTTGAAGCCCAAACGTCGAGCAAACCCATCCCCGAATTACATTCGGGGGTTTAGGGTTTTATTTTTGCGCGGGCATCTGCTGGGCCCCGCGGTAGCGGGGNGCGTCGGAAGTTTCTTTCCGACTTCGCCCTCGATTTCAGCGAAGACCCCTCTTTCGCCGAAATCGAGGGCGAAGTCCGAAAATTCTGACATCGGCTTCGCCGATGTCAGAACGGTGGTCGTCGCTCGATCGCGAGGTCGCGATCGAGCGAAAACGCCCTTTTCTTTTTTTTTCTTACCATGCAAATCCACGTTCAACCCCTCGTTTGAAGCCCAAACGTCGAGCAAACCCATCCCCGAATTACATTCGGGGGTTTAGGGTTTTATTTTTGCGCGGGCATCTGCTGGGCCCCGCGGTAGCGGGGCCCAGCAAATTCCCTTCCATCGCAGGGGGAGTCTCGGACCCCCCATCCAAACCTACCCGCAAACCCCCCTCGAACAGTCACAAACCCCTCGCTCAAGGGGTTTGTGACTGTTTGACGACTTCGCTGGCGCAGCTCCGCCTGCGACGTCGCAGAGCCGGGCGAAGTCCGATTTCGCCCCCCGAAGTCGGACTTCCGACACAAAATCGTGCACTGATCTGCGAGTGCACGATTTTGGGTCGATTAACTCAATCTCCTGCCAGAAGTGCCAACCAACAAACTCTGGTACTGTGTGTGAGCTGAGGATGGTAGTGAGCGCTCCTGGGACGGAGGATGATGACAAAGCCAGGTTGGTGTGTGTGGAGCTCGTCATTGTAGGCGATGTAGAAACTACACACTCCAATGAGTGCAGGTACCCCTGTGTTGTAACCAACTCATCCTGGAGACGAGAGGAGCAGATCGACATGATCCTCCTGAGTAGCTGTGCAAAGCTCAAAATCTACATCCTTGAGCACTGCCACCATCTCACTGTATGTAGTGGACAAGGAGTCTATCACTCTATAGAGCACAACCACCTCCATCTTTGTTGTTTGAAGCTGAGTGGTTGTAGGTGCCGTGTCTCCTGAAGTAATATGTCTCAAAATGTTCACGGACGTGGATGCGGAATAACCTCTAAGGTAGGAGGTGTGCAAGGATTGAATGTGAAGATGGATGGTCCATTTGTAGAGGAAAAGGATGGGGGTGAGCTAAAAGATGTCCCAAGGCTTTCCGAGGTGTCGTCACTGCTCACCACATAAGGATCCCCATCCTGCAAGGCACTGTCCGAGGGTTCTATGGAACTGGACTCAGATCCATCTGGGTTGTGTCTACTACAACCCTCAGTGAGCATCTTAGCCAACGTATCATGTAGTGCACACAACCACTCCTCAGCTTCCCTCAACTCACACTCTCTAGACATCTGTATGTAATTGCTCCTCCCCATGTCCCTAGTGAATATGTAACCTGGTGCATCCTGTGGTGGAGGAATATCGCCAGACAATATCCCTCGAATGGTAGCAACGTAAGTCTCTGTCGCACTGATCGGGGAGTGAATCTCGTCCTCATCTTCTCGTCATCTCGGACAGGAATGACCAACTACTGCGGACCTGGTGAAGGGAACTAATCCTATAGTCACTGACACAGGTGGGATAGACTCCAGTGTCCTCTCAAAGATCTCGGATGTCAGAATGGTGCCTCTATCAGCTACTAAATGATCACTAACACTGAGGGAACTATAGACACAGCTGATGTAGTCAATGCAGCTGAGGGTGCTCATGTGACTAATGATCCTGATGCAGGTAATACTGTCGATACAGTAGACACTATCGGTGAAACTGGTGTTGTCCATGCAGTTGATGCCTGAGATGGTGTTGATGGCGACAATACAGATGTTGCAGCTGGTGCTGGTGGTACTACTGATGCAACTGGTGCTGCTGATGTAGAAGATGGAGCTGATGTGAAAGATGAAAGCAATATAGAGGCACCAGATAGAGCTGGTGCAGTCGAGACTAAGAGTGCAACAGATGTAGCCGTCACAAAAGCAGGTGTTGTAGGAGAGGCTGGTACTAATGAAGCTGTGGATGCAACAGATGATGCCAATGGTGCAGCTCCTCGTGAAGAAGTAAATGGTTCAGTTGGTGCCGCTGGAGCAGCTGTCACAGCTGATGCACCTGGTGCTGTAAGAAAAGCAGGTGATGTAGGAGAGGCTGATGCCGATGAAGCTGTGGATTTATCAGATGATTTCGATGTTGCGATTGTTGGTGAAGAAGCAGATGGAACAGCTGGAGCGGCTGTCACAGTTGATGCAGTTGGTGATGTAAGCAAAGCAGGTGATGCAAGAGGGACTGATGCCGATGAATCTAGGACTAAACTAACATATGACGTTGATGTTGCGGCTACTGGTAAAGGATCAAATGAAGCAACTGGCACTGCTGGTACAGCTGATGCAACTGATGTTGTAAGTAGATCAGGTGTTGTAAAGAGGACTTATGCTGCTGATGCTGCTGAAGATGTAGACGTTATAGAGGACGCTACTGCTGGCACTGTAACAGAAGGGATAGCTGGTGTAGCAAGTGTAGCTGTACCAGCTGATGCAGCTGGTACTTTAGAGGATGCGGGAAGCATGGATGTAGACTGTGTGGATGTGTCTGATGTTGCTACTGTTGCTAAAGTTGTAGGAGCTACATAGGACAATGATGCTACAAATGTAACATGTCAAAAAGCTGGTGCAGCAAGTGCAGCTCTACCAGCTGATGCAGCTGGTACTATAGAGGATGCGGGAAGCGTGGATGTAGAATGTGTAGATGTGTCTGATGCTGCTACTGCTAATGGACCTCCTCTAACAGATGCGATACTAGGTACTCCTGTTTCATCCTTGGTTCTCACTGACGTAGTCAATTTCGATGTGGATGGATGCACACGCTCTCCCTTAACTGGTGCAACAACAAAAGTCGGTGGAAAAGAAGACGTGCCAGAGACGAGACAAAAATGTCGTGCTGGACAAAGACGACGTCATCAAGCAGGAGGCTGACTGGGAGGGGGCATGACATCAGTGGAGCGTAGGATGGAGAGAGTAGCCACAGACTAAGAGGAAAGGTCCAGTGTAGCTGAAGAAGGTCCCAAAGAAGAAGATGAGGAAAATGAAGACGATGGGGAATAGGAAGAATCAACCAGATGGGAGAAGAGGTCGTCCCTAACCTAATGCATTATCTACCGTAGACTCAGGAGCTCGGTGTACAAGACCACTAGGGTGTTGGTGTGGGGAATGGACGAATGAGGTAAGTCCGTATCCTGTGGAGTGTGAGGGAACTCACAAGGCTGGAACTAGGGTGCATGCCATCCACTGGGGCGCAGGTAACACTGGCGCCAATCGTGGCATCCATTGCCACAAAAGTGACAGGCAAACCCACAAAGAGCCGCGTCCTGCCGTGGGAGAATATGACCAATCCTCTGAGGGTCATGGTGGTGAGGATGGAGAACGCCGTATCCCGGCGGTGGACAGACTGACCACGGGAGCGGTTGGAGAGCGACATCAATAAAACGTGGTGTTGGATGTTGCACATCAACCCCTGAAGGCAGAGGATTATGTGAAGGAGCGTGAAGAACGCCCTGTCTTGTTGGAGACAAGACAGACCACGGTCAAGGCTGACCAGCGGGTGGAGGTGGTCTGGACACCAAGCCGTCAGGCTGATGCCACGCGAAGGTGTGTAGAGCGCCGGCTCCAGTCGGAGTAGAAGACGACCACAGAGGAAGTTGACCACGATGCCTAGGAGATGGTGGTGCCAGATGCTGGGTCAGTGTGTCGGAAGGCTGGTGACGTGGCGCGGTGAATGCAATGCTTTCTCCTGGCGGTATAGGAACCGACCAGAGGAGTGACTGCCCAGCAGCGCCATGAGGTGGCGGTGCTCATGGTAGGAACACAGGGTCTGGGGACAACTGGTAAGGAGAAGGAGCGTAGGAGAGGAAGCCTCCCGGTGGTGTAGAAACCGACCCATGGAGGCGGTCCCCGCTGTGGCCTCAGCATGTGAGAGGGTCGTAGCTAGGGAGGGTGAGGATGTAGAATGCTATCACTAGACGGTGTCGAAACCGTCCATGGGATAGAATGGCCAGGTGGTGGTCCTAGCTAGGGCATCATCCTGCCTGAAGGATCGATGTGTAGGTAAGAGAGGGCTATCACTGGCCCTAAGTGGTGTTGAGAGAAGAATCAAGAGTCTCGAGCCGATGGAACGCGAGAGAAACCAAAAAGGGGAAAATATTGGAATGCACGCTAGAAGTGCCTGAGCTAAAAGTGGTTGGAAGGAAAAAGAAATAAAAGGATATGGAGAAAAATGCTCCCCCTTTTCTTGAAGAGAAAGAAGAGAACAATGATTTTTTGCTCTATAGAAAAATGTACAAAAATACCCCGCACGTATTCAAGTACACAGTCTTTCTGGATTGCCTATTTGCCCTGGATGCCTTGTCTTCTTATTCTCACATGCTGTGATCAGCTCAGGTCCAGGTTCCAGATGCAAAAAGGGGGCCACCACCCACGGTCGCGTGGGTGATTTCACACCCATGCAAAACCCATGGGTGGGCTTCACCGGCAGCCTCGATCGAGGTGCCAACACCGTGACGTTAACAATAGTGGTCGTCAGCAGCGGCTACGGGGTACACTGCAGCCGTGTGGCTTCCAAGGAAGCTTCCTCAACCAAGCAGCCACGTAGCCTTTCAGCTGGCGATACGTAGTTGTCGCTGTTGCCTTAAATCTACTAGCTACGCATTACTGTCTCTGGCACTTCTTCTGCTGTGACGGCGGCTGCTGCTACTGTTGCTACTGCTGTTGCGACTGGTCAACAGCAGGGAGGCTGATAGCAAGCTGTTGCTTACCAATTTTTTTGGCTCGTTGCTTCTACTCCGCGGTGCTGTTCGCTGCTAAGCGAACTGATTGCACGGTGTCCGGCGGTCTGCTTTCTGCTGCTGTGCGCATTAGGTGCTTCAAATGTGGCTGCTTGTTGCTGTTGCACACATCTTGCCGCTGCTCTTGCTGCTACATCTGTGCACTACAAAGATATGTAATGTTGCTGTGGCAGCCAACCACTTGCGATTGCCGATTGTTGCAGCCTGGCACTCACTATGCAATAGATTTCTAGCTCGCAATGCAAGTGCACGTGGCAGCTGCTACAAGTTTCTTGCACGCGACATAAACACAGCCGCTGTTGCTATGGCTGCAGCTGCTTGCACACTACTTGGCTGCCAGATAGGCTACTCATAGTCTTTTGCGGATAGGGGTGTGGCAGCTGGTTGTTCAGCCATTGTTGCTCCATTGGACACTGCTGCTTCCGGCGCCCAATCAGCAGCCTCAGCAGCATCGGGCAGAATATCAGTGCACTCTAAATCTAACAATCACTTTGGAGCCGTCCTTGCTACTGTCGCCGACATGCTTGCGACTCTTGCAAGATTCTGCCTACATGGCGCCACGTGGCGCCACTCAGCTGCATTCCAGATCTTTTCTGCTGCTTTGTTGCTCACACGTCCCCCCTGGCTCTGATACCATGCTACAATGAGTCTAGGGCGTGCAGGCCCATGCTGGAATAGTCATGAGCTCTGGTGGTGAGCGAGAGAAATGCAGCACCAAGATTTGACTAAGTCTGGAATGAATGAATTAAGAATCAAGGAGAGAGTACAATGAGCCTTGATGGGGGCTTACATATTGGGGACTGGCGGCTAGCCCACCAGGCCCCGTCATAGAGCATGAAAACAACAATGGAGGTCTCCCGAGGCACCGGAATAGGCAACCGGATGGACGGGTCTCAACCGACAGGAAAATATCCAACATACCCCAAATGTATCCAAACTCTACGGTGACAGACTAGCATCACCGACTAGCCAGGCTAGGCAAGTTTAGGCCTGCCAAGACATCGAAACAGGCAACCGGGTGTCCGGGTCTCAGCCACATACAAACTACACACGTCTATCAAAGGGTCACAAAGACTAGACCAATCAGTGTGGGGTCTCGCGAGGTACCGGTACAAACCACCGTGTACCCGGGTCTCAACCACAGAAGGATTGCACCACCTGTCAGAGACTATGTGGTGTATTTCTATGGGGTCTCCCGAGATACCTGCATAAACCACCAAGTACCTGGGTCTCGTCCATCGAGAAAACTCTACCAAACATGTATGCGTGAACTGAGCTACTAGAATGCACTATACGTATCACAGAGGGAGTAAGGTAGCCACTGGAGAACCATCAGCACAAGCTAGGATACTCTCTCTACACAAGACTACATGACAGCTCAAAGCCCATACCAGCACCCAACGACTTACAACATAGGACTCCCCTGTCCACTCACTTCACCATGCTCGATCAGCGGCATGCGCCACTGATTGAGCGAAGCAAGGTGGGGCATGTCCACCCCCTCGCGATTCTCGCTCATACGCGAGAATCGCGATGGAGCGATTACCTCCTTGTTTTTTTCTTTGACACACAACCCCCCTGGTTTGATTTAGGGTTTGTTATGTTTTGCGCAGGCGGAGCCCGCACAAAACAAAATCGACCAAAATGCCAATTCCCACTGTTTTCTCATCCGTGACCCTCATATACCCCTCCGTCGAAACAATAAGCCTCATTCACCCCTCCGTCATGAAAATAAGCCCCATTTGCCCCTGCCCGGCAACAATAAGCCCTATCCGTACCCCCATTTTTACCATGCTCAAACAGCGACGCATGTAGCTACTTAAGCATGGTGAAATCGGTCATGTCGTGCTAGATTGTGGCCCTCCATCGCGGACGTCACGATGGAGGGTTGCGATAGCATCGAGGGATGGGGGGGCCAAAGGAGGAGATTGCCTGCCGAAGTCCATCGGTCGGCACTTCTTCAACCGCCGCACCGCTCCCCACCCCCCCTGCCTCTCGCAGCCCACCTGCCCATCTGCCCGCCCGCCGCTCGAGGCCCTCACAATTGAGGGCCGCGATGGAACGGGCAAACAGTGGGCTGCCGAGAGGCGAGGGGCAAGGGGAGGAGGGGGGGGACTTCGCCGCGGATTCCGGCCGACGTGCGTCCGTAGGAATCCCCACTCCATCAGTGGGACGTCAAAAATCCCTTTTTAATATTACATTTTGTTCAACTTTATACCCTCGTTTGATGTAGAAACTAAAGACCAACCCACCCCCTAATTACAACCGGGGTTTTAGACTTTGTTTTTGCGTGCACACCTGCTGGCCCCCGCTTTAGCGTGGCCCAGCAGGTTCCCTTTAAACGCATGGGGAGACTCGGACCCCCCATGCAAAATACCTTCAAACCACTTGCAAAAAATGACAAACCCTCCTATTAAGGAGTTTGTGATGATCAGGTAAAAAAGGTGATGTCAGCATGTCGACGCCGCATCCATGCGACGTCGACATGCTATCTTTTGACAAATGAGAGGGGTATGTTGGTACTTTTCTATGCCTGCAAACTCGCGTCCGTGTCGAAAGGGCGGATGAGGTTTATCCTTTTGACGCATGGGCAGATGGGGCTTATCGTTCTGAATGAGGGGGGGTGGGGCTTATCGTTCTGACATAGGGGCAGATGGGGCTTATTGTCCGAAACAAGGGGTATATGGGATTTCCGCCCAAACATAAAACCCTACATCAAAGCAGGGGGTTTGTGTGTCAAAACAAACAAAAAACAAACAGGTCATCGCTCGATCGCAATCGAGCGAAAGCGTCCGCTTTTAGAATCCAATGGAAACACCCCCTTGTTTTTTTCCCCTGACACGCAAACCCTTCTAGTTTTAGCAGTCAAAGCGCAATCAAAGCACACCCAGAATTACATTAGGGATTTAGGGTTTTATTTTTTTCACGGGCTCCTGTTGGGCCCCGCGGTAGCAGGGCCCAGAAGGTTCCCTTTCAATGCATGGGGAGTCTCGGACCCCCCATGTGAACAATATGCAAACCCCCACCATGAACATTCACAAACCCCTCGAATGAGGGGTTTGTGAATGTTCAGAGATATCAATGACGCCAGCATGTCGGTGCTGCATCACATGCAGCGTTGACATGCTACAATTTCTTGCTCTTCGTGGGTAAAACATTAACATCCTCAGCTCACTGGGTAGGGGAGTCCTATTCTTTCAAACGCCAGGTGGAGTAGTTCTATTCTTCCGAACGCCGGGCAGGGCATACACATAATCGAATTTCGTGGATAATCCCTACATGTACCCTTAAGTAACGTAGCATTTTTTTCTATTCGTCCAAAGATGTCCTTTCTGCCTTTCTTCTTCAGAATCTTGTAAATTTGCGCTTTCCTCTATCTCGACTTATTCCCCGATCGCCCCCATTTTTGGTGGACTATGTATGAGACGCTCCCATTATGAGAACAAATGGCGAAGTCGCCCCCGTTCGCAAAACTTCTGGCTAGGTCGCCCCCATTTTTAAATAATTTTCTGACTCGCCCCCTATCAATTTAACGAAATCTAGAGGCTTTGGGTTTACGGATGACGACGTCGGTGGATGCTTGAGAGGACGTCATCGTTCGTACGTGCGGCATCACCGAAGGAACGAGACACCCCTCCCACCCAGCACGCATCGTCGCCCCGACACAACCAGACCCCGCAAAGACGTGTAAGACGCGAAACCTCTACAAGAAGAAAGCGTCAAACGTCCCTCTCTCGCAACGTATGACTACTAAAGCACTGAAATATACAAAATTGCTTCAATACCTGTGTAAATACATATAGATATATGTATTCATAGACATGCAATAACGTGACACCTGGCATATGCATATAAATTTACATATATATATATATATATGCATATGGATCTTCGTATACATATAAATATACATATACATATAAATATAGAAAAACATATACATACACATCATATACACATACACATACACACATACGTATACATATACATATACATATGGGTATACATATACAAATACTTACACTTATGCCTAAACAAATACATACACATCTATAAACACATATACATTTACATACATATAGATATACATTTGCATATGCATATACATATACATATACATATACATATACATATACATATACATATACATATACATATACATATACATATACATATACATATACATATACATATACATATACATAAACATATACATATACATATACATATACATATACATATAC
>SZWC01004559.1:40884-55305 GCA_023375785.1 Penium margaritaceum
AAAGCACCTCGAGTGTATCTGGGGAGTGTATCTGGGGGTGTATAGTGAAAATGCGAAGTGTTCGAACTTGTGTATTCCAATGTTTGAAACCTCATCCCCGCAGTACAACTATGGAGTTTGCTTTAAGTTTGGGATTTCCTAACAAACATAATGCACCAAACCCCCAGTGTAACAAAGGGGTTTTCTTCTGGTTTGATGGCAAGAACTGTCGAAGGCGAATTCAACTAGTCTCGACGTTCTTGCTTCCGACATCGGCCATACCGATGTCAAAAGGGAGCGACGTCACTCTCGAAATCAGCGATGTTCGACTCGGATGGCGAAGTCGCCTTGCTATTTCCTAGCGGGCATTCTCGCCCTGTACACGTGGACGCGAGTGTATGTTTTGGACCCAAATACCCATAATATGAATACTTCACCCACCGGAGCCGAAAGACAATAAGTGCGCGTTACAACAAAGGAAGATACAAATGGGTTCGGTAAGAGAAAACAAGCATAACACAAATAGTATATGAACACAAAATAGGTCAGTCAACAAGTACATGTCNATCACCTATTTGAAAATAATTTGAAAAATATGAGAAGTCAAAGCAAGTTCGATGAAGCTTCTAGGGTATTATACACTGAAATACTTGTGTATCTAGAATGTACACGTAACTTCTGGGAAGTATTCCTATTCATGGGAACTCATTTCCATGAAACATCCTCCCCATATGTTGTAGAATTGTACACTAGTTTATCCGTGTGTACTTTTGGGGTGATTGACCATAAATGATGAAACTGACGCCCGCAGCCGAACATGATACGTCTTCCTGGTTGGTGGCACTGCAGTCTCCTGGAAAAGTGGAAAAACAAGGGTGTGTTACTCGCAGCACCGCTGAGATTGAGTATGTTGCTCTTGGTGCAGGCACGTGTGAGGCTGTCTTGCTGTGTTGTCTGTTGCAACAGTTGCGTGTTCCCATCCGCTGCATCACTCTGCACTGTGACAACCAAAGCACAAAGGCCATTGCTGAAAACAGTGGCATGCATCACTCACGCACCAAACACATCAATGTGGAGCAGCATTTTGTTCGCGAGTGCATTGCTGCTGGTATCGTCCAGGTTGCTTCGATGGGCACACGCTCTTAGAGAGCTGACTTTCTCATGAAGGTCCTCAGTCGTAATATCTTCAAAAGTGTTGTTCACTCCGTTGGTCTCATCTGTCCGCATGATCCAGGTTGATTGGCTGTGGTACATCTTAATCACCTCTAGTGATTCCCTCTTGTGGGTCCCTCTTGTGTGTGGGTTGGTTGCCTGCGGGTCATGGGGGAGTGTTGAAGTTTGTTGGCCACTCACAACTCTATGCAATCTTGCCTCCCACACTCTGCACACACATGTACAGATTAAGTGACAATGGCGCTACCTGGGGAAGCGTCAGGCGTGCCCGTCTTGACTAGAATCTCTGACGCATTCAAGCTTCTGCTCGACCCAGGAGTTCCCTCTGTCACATATGTGGCTGTTGCATGACTGTCTATGATTCCATGTTGCGGTCGATGGTAGGACTCCTACATTCTCACTGCCATGTCCTCCATCATGTGTCTCTTGCCTTGAATGCTCTTGGGGAGCTGCATATTTCCCGGGTGCTGATCCTCAGGGGGCCACCGTGTCGGGTTTTGCTGAGCATTTATGGTTAATCACCTCTGAAAAATACACTCTTCATACAGTGTACATGTCAAATGTAAGCCTATGGAAATTTCATGGTACCTTCGTGGAAGTTACGTTACAATTCAATTTACTACGTGTGTTCATACATGTTAACATGTACTTGTATGCCTCAACATGCGAAAGTTCTTGGAAGGCTGGTAATTAAAATATAAAAACCCAATAAAGATCATGCTTTCTTTTTCCACAACTCCATTTACAGTTCCCTTAAATAGACGTACATTCGTCCTTATACCTTAAAGATGCTAATACTGTGAAGAATGCAAATGCCTATTCCTGGACGCGGAACTAGTCAGAGACACAATCGACACGGTTTTACGGCCGGGGTTAAGGGTTTGATTTTTTCTCTTTCTCGGGCTCCTGCTGGGCCCGCTGTAGTGGGACCCAACAGGTTCCCTTCTGTCGCAGAGGGGGATTTTGTATCTCCCACTCGAATCCCTCGCAAACCTGTTATCGATCGTCATATGTGTTGGCGACTAGTCGACGGTCGTCGATCGGCGATTTACATCCATGTATAGACGATCGAAGCGTACATCGTCGATCATCAATCTTCATAGATCGATGGTCGAAGAGTGGTTTTTGACATCTTCTCAAAATACACTTTGTGTATTTTTCTCGTGTCCATCAGATACACTTACCATAGACACTCCCCCAATACACTTTACCCTTTGGGGGGGGAGATCTCTGGCTCCCATGTTCCCCCCCCCCCCAAAAAAAACAGGCAAAGTGTATTAGGAGAGTTTATATGAGCTTTGTATCTGACGGACATGTGAAAAATACACTAAGTGTATAGTACACTTAGTGTATTCAAGTAACGGTTGTACAATACACAACCCAGCTACACAACCCTAATACACTTGTCGCTTTTGGGAGGGGTGATCGGGTCCCGACTACGTGGTTTCCAATGTGCAATATGGTTTCCTCACATGTGGATGTCATCGACTAGTCGACGGTCATCGATCGTCGATTTTCATCTATGTATAGACGATCAAATCGTACATCGTCGATCGTCGATGGTCATAGATGGACGGCCGACGAGTGTTTTTTGACATCTTCTCAAAATACACTTTGTGTATTTTTCACGTGTCCGTCAGATACACTTACCATAGACACTCCCCCAATACTCTTTACCCTTTGGGGGGGGAGATCTCCGGCTCCAATGTTGCCCCCCCCCCCAAAACAGGTAAAGTGTATTAGGAGAGTGTATATGATGTGTGTATCTGACAGACATGTGAAAAATACACTAAGTATATAGTACACTAAGTGTATTCAAGCAATTGTTGTACAATGCACAACCCAGCTACACAACCCCAATACACTCGTCGCTTCTGGGGAGGGGGGCGGAGATGGGGTCCCAACTATGTGGTTACCTATCTGCAATATGATTTCCGCACATATGGATGTCATCGACTAGTCGACGGTCGTCGATTGTCAATTTTCATCTATGTATAGACGATCGAATCGTACATCGTCAATCGTCGATCGTCATAGATCGACGGTCGACGAGTGTCTATTGACATCTTCTCAAAACACACTTTATGTATTTTTCACGTGTCCGTCAGATACACTTACCATAGACACTCCCCCAATACACTTAACCCCTTTGGAGGGGGGAGGAGATCTCCAACTCCCATGTTGCCCCCCCCCCAAACAGGTAAAGTGTATTAGGAGAGTGTATATGATGTGTGTATCCGACGGTCATGTGAAAAATACACTAAGTGTATAGTACACTTAGTGTATTCAAGTAACAGTTGTACAATACACAATCCAGCTACACAACCCCAATACACTCGTCGCTTCTGGGGGGGGGAGATGGGGTCCCGACTATGTGGTTACCAATGTGCAATATGGTTTCCGTACATATGGATGTCATCGGCTAGTCGACGGTCGTCGATCGTCGATCGTCATCTATGTATAGACGTTCAAATCGTACATCGTCAATCGTCGATCATCATAGATCGACGGTCGACGAGTGTCTATTGACTTGTTCTCAAAATACACTTTGTGTATTTTTCACGTGTCCATCAGATACACTTACCATAGACACTCCCCCAATACACTTTACCCTTTTGGGGGGGGGGAGATCTCCGGCTCCCATGTTTCCCCCCCCCCAAAACATATAAAGTGTATTAGAAGAGTGCATATGATGTGTGTATCCGATGAACATGTAAAAAATATACTAAGTGTATTGTACACTTAGTGTATTCAAGTAACGGTTGTACAATACACAACCCAGCTACACCACCCCAATACACTCGTCGCTGCTGGGAGGGGATGCCGCCGACGAAGAAACATTGCAACAATTGCGGAAGTACGCTCGTTATGCAGCTGCTTATATTTTCTGTTCAACAGTTCTGAAAGTAAGCACCCTCTTTACAAAGGTAACCAATCAGAAAACATGAAGACATATATACGTATACTATACATCAAGACTGGAATATCATTTTTTTTTCCGTACCTATATAATTACATTGAATTCCCAAGGCACAAGTATCATATACATAGCTTTCCAAGTGAACTGAACATAACTACCTCTCTAGACAACTTCATGGAAATTTCCTTATAGTAGGTACCTAGTACACTAAATGTGCTGTGTATAAAAATCCCACAATTAACCATACCTCTTGCTGAGCACTGGTGAGTAGCCGCCCTCGGAATATTCCGAGTGGTAGGGCTCGATCCGCGGGTGGCGGCACTTGCCCACCCGAGCGTGATGCTCGATGTGGGTGCGTGCCTACCTGTTCTTACCTCGCTCGCTCCCCCCACTTACATTGTCTTGGTATACTTGCAAATTTTCTAAGGCAAGGATTGACCGCATCCATGGCGTGCCTCACGTTTTGTTGTTCTCGCCCATCTCGTCTCACTAAACACGTCTAGGAAACTACCTAGCAACTACAACATAAACATCTTCATAAAAGAAAACTACCTCTCGCATGGCTCCAATGATAATTTTTTTGTAACCTAATGCCGATGTTTTCGCTCGGCGGCGGTTCATGTAGCCGTCTAGAATGTTGTTTCTTCTTTTGATCAGGTTGGAGCGTTCTTTTTTAGTTTGTGTCCTCGACGATCAGAATTTTATACGTTTGTGTCCCTAGACGACCTCGAACCTATGACTTCCGGGGTTTTGTTTGACAGTGAATCCGCGAAACAGTGCGATGGACGTACGAGCATGGGCAGCTTTCACTGTCCATGCTCGTACGTCCATCACGGTATCTTCTTTCTCATCGCTAGGAAGGCGGTGGAAGATCTATTTTCTAGTATGGTCAACGTTTCCTTCGCTTTAAGAGACGCCCTATGAGCTTATAAGATATATATATGTATATACAAAGTCTAACCCGTCACATGTAAAAGTCGACAACAAGGATGCAAGCAAGTCTGCACGGCGGACACGACGGACCTGGTGTCCGGAACGATGTACGGGAGGTTTGTATTGAAACTGATTTTCAGCAATGTGCGATACAAAATGGTATCATCATCTTGTACCCACTTTTTAAAGTGGAGGCAAGACGTCGATAATATTTCATCCGTACTGAGCATCCTAGCCCTAATTCCCCAGAGCACCAAAAGTGGGGGTGACCTGGTCATGACTTTCCGGAACGGGAAAAATGCCGATTACCCCCTGTTTTGTCACCCTTGACCCTCATATACCCCTCGGTCGGAACAGTAAGCCCCATCCGTCCCTCCGTCGGAATGATAAGCCCCATTCGCCCCTCCGCCAGACCGTTAAGGCCCATCTGCCCCTCCGTCGGAGTGATAAGCCTGATTCGCCCCTCCGCCAGCATGATAAGCCTCATTCGTCCCTACCTGTGAACAAGAAGTCCCATATACCCCTCGATCGGCTTTCGATGTCGAACCATGGAAAATTATGGAAAAGAAGCCTAATGTATCCATTGTTTGTGATGTGACGTAACACAACGAGCGGAACGGAACCTTACCCTAGACACCTGCTGACGAACGTACATGCTTCGGTCTGCACAGAGGCTCGGCATGGTACCATAGACACCTGTGCCTCCCTGCTTGGGTGTGCGTTTGGCCGCACATGACGACTGATGGTTTTGAAAACCACAGCCCGGTACGGGACATAGTCGATTCGTTTGCGCGGTCAAACCCGTGCATATGTTCTACATGTATTACGGTTCAGATCACATTGGACTTCCCCCTCCCTCCCGTACTGAAGAGTACATTGAGCAAACCCTTTTTTGACATGTCCCATGTTCGAGGAACGCGTCCTCTGCCACCGTAGCAACGCTGGGCTGACAGCCCAGAACCGGTGCACGGTCCTTGGGGAACCGTGACATTTCCCCTCCCTCCCATGGATCACAGAACTGCGGTGGCCAAGTGGGCAAACATAATGCGCACATGGGACATGATCAACCCAAATACACCCGTCGACCCATACACCATGTGTTGACAGTTGGGCATGCGGGCACCCCATGCCCGGCCTTTGTACTGTCCACCCAATTGGACGCCATGGATGTCGGTGTGGCCAATTCCATGTTCGCGGTTTTGACCATCATTGTTTTTTTTCATCTATGTCCGCGGTGTTTTTCATGACTATTTGCAGGATACTTTAGACTGAAGTTCGAGCACCTAAAATAAAGAATATGCCACCCTCATTGTGATTAATTCTCTGCATTCATGCAAAAGAATGTCTTCTCATTTAGGGTTTTTGTGGATAAAGTAATGACAAATATAGCAGCCCTAATAGGACAGATCATGGACAAATGTGCATCATTTAGCCAGGCATTTTGGGCTCAAGTAATCTCATGTGACATTAAAAATGTCTGCCTCATGGTCATTTTACACCCCTTGATAATAACTGAAAGTCCATTTGTACAACACAAATGTGGAGAAAGTGATGACATATGTACCGTACTCCCGCCTAAATTTGCAACAAAAATAATTCAAACCATTTCCGGACCCGGTAATTTACCCCTTCTCACGTGTTCCGTAACGGTTGGAAATTTGGTTACATCTGTATTAAAAAAAGGTGAAAAAAAAACCTCCGCAGATATGTTCAGGTGCTCCATGCGATTCCGCTCGGCCACCCAGGAACACCCCCCACGAGCGCGAAACACGTTGGACGTTGATGACGTCCAAGCGTCATCAACGTCAAGCGAGCAAAGTCGGCCTCCCGACAGGCTCCAACCGCTTCACGTCATATTAAATCGCGTCGGCGGACATGACACAGCTAGTCCACTTCGAATTTTCGTGGTCGTGTACTGGCTGCCCCCTATTCCAGAACGGCACATAATGTGTCCCCAGTTGTTCGAAATAGGCTTAAAAAAACACCTTCGTGAAAACACTCGCGAATTTATGCGGTAATACGGTAGCAGCCAGAATAGGTCACTTATTGTACTAACCACATCAATTATGTGTGTATGTCGAAGTTATCTTTGTACATGGCTGTGGGTGGGTGTACAAGCTTTAACAGATAAGCCTATGTGTTGTTGTTTCAAGTGTGATGTGAATGTTGCCCTAAACATCCTATGAACAGAAGGAACAGTCACGTGGGTAGTAATGTGTTATTGTACAACATTGGTAACTATAATGGTCCTTTACTTCGCAATACTTGTTAAACATCAGACAACGACAAAAGGGCTAATTTGCAAATGGAAATTGGGTTGAGGAAATTGCATTAGGCAAATGTCAATGACTAAACACTACACAAAGTGAAGGTGGGATATCTCATCAAAACGTTCACGACTCAATCCTCAGAGAAAGTGAACAATGTCACAGACAGGACACAGTGGCTCCCATGCCTGACAGTGTTCAGCATCATAAAAAAACTTTGTCTCGCTGTCTGAATGTTGGTTGCCACGTCTGCAGCTTGAAACATGCCGGCTATTGGACCCCCTCCCCACGTGCACTGAACTACTGTGCCTCAGCTTAACCCGAACCTTCTGCCTAACCCAAAAACTCCCTGTCCTGGTGAACTGCGAATTGCCAGAGTGAATGGTTTGTTCAATCTCCGGTGTCCAGCACACTTCATCCTGCACATGAACAAAACCAAATGTTAGACATGAAAATCATACGTGGTATTTAACATGAGATTAGGTAAGGGAATGCACGAAGAAAAAGCAAACACAAACTCACCTCACTCTACCTCCTCTGGCTCTTCCTAGTACGTCTCCTGCCACTCTCTCTCCTCATCCAACTGCTGTGTGTGCTCATCATGTGTCACTGTCTCACCATCATCATGAAGAGGAGGGGAGTATGCACGAGAGTCATCACTTTCACCACCATCATCCTCATCATCATCGTCATCCCGAGGTGGAGCCTCGGGATCATACTCCACGTCACCACTAGCATATGCTGCAACTGGAGCATCCACACTCATGGAGGCATTTGCACGTGCCTCCAAGGCTACTATAGCCTTGGCTGCAGCAGCCTCTAGGCCTCCATCAAACCTCCTTGTTGCAGCCTGAGCACGGCTTGGAGCTGGCGGGTTTTTGCAACGTGACTTTGGTATGTCCCTTTTGCCCATACTTTGGGCAAATTATTTTTTTTTGCACAAAGCCTCCCGGTCTAACCGTGCGCTGCGAGGGCGGCCCTTCCCACGCCTAGGTCCCGGATGCAGCCACAGGGGTTCCACGGGCCGAATGTTTTTCACGACTGGAGACGGGAGGAGGTTGTTGTATGCCTGGAGGGACGCCATGCAGGTGAGTCCAAGGTCGGCTAGGTTTTCTGCGTTGATGCGCTTCATGAGCAAAAATGCGCATGCATGCTGACATGGCAGTCCAAATTCCTTCCACCGACCACAGCTGCACGTCTTCTCCAGGATGTCAACCTGTTGTGGATGGTTAGTGGGGCCCTCCACTGTTGCCGTGTTGGGGTCGTCCTTCGTCACGGTGTACTCTCGTGCCACTGCGAGACAGTGGAGTAGTCAGTCTGCTTGGGCAGGGGCCAAGGCAGTCTGCACACCTTCAGCCTGGGCACGGTGAGCAGAGAACATGCGCTGCACAAAGGGGTAGATGCTGACAAAACAGTAGTATGGATATAGCTTGCGGTGAGGTGTACTACGCGCGTTCCAGCTCTCGGCTGCGTTGGACGTGGTGTGACCCCCTCTGCCTAGAGGGCAGTGGAGGCGTGTCCACTTCTCCAGAGGTACCCCCCCCACCACACTCCCATCTTCCCCTTGCCTTCCAAACAGGTATGCATGGGCAGAGGCACTCACTTGTCGCAGGTGGGTGGTTGCCTTCTCCCATGACTCGACATTCTACGCATGCGCACACTTCCATGCCCAGTGTGCAGCCTTTTTCTCGTATGAAGTGCGGACGTTCTCGCGCAAGTGCCATGCGCAATACGTGTGGATAGTACCAATGAGGTACTTCTGTAGCGCAATCTCCAATCCTTTCTCTTTGTCTGTGATGATTCATGTGTCGGGCTGTGCAGCACTAGGATACGCGAGCACTAACTGTGCGCAAAAAAAGGACCAACCCTTCTCATCCTCAGTTGGCGCCAGTGCCCATGCCATGGGAACAGCGTGGTCGTTGGCGTAAGAAAACTGGACAAGCAGGACAACCTGCTTGTGCCCGTTTTTGAGAAATGTGGCATCCATCGTCAATATCCGGCGACTGTGTTGGAAGCCGATCCTGGCAGCACCTGGAGCGACAAATGCCCACAGGAGGCACCGTTCTTGTCCTTGTGCGCGACTGTGTGTGTACCTGGGTCCACGCGTCTCAGCTGCACATAGCACGTGGACATAAATGTCCAGCACAACCAAACTACAACGGCAAAGAGCTGCAATTGTGTACAAACCTCATCGACGTAGGACGGAAAGAGGCTCCACGTGTCCGTCTTCTTGCCCATGAGGTTTTCCTGAGCCCGTGTCTTTGCGTGGTAGAGCACGTTGTTGGAAATGTTGGCGCCGGTCCTTTCGTGGAGTACCTGCCGCAGTGTCGCTGTTGAAGCTGTGGGGTCGCGCTGCAGGGCCTCTGAAATTTTGCGGGCCACCTACCCCTTCTGACGTGCCGGATTATCGCAGCCAATCGCAAGGACACACTTGTGTCCATCGGCGTAGTGGGACACAATGACGTGGCCAAACTTACTTGTAACACGAGCCCGGAGGAGCCACGTACAACACTTCTTCACCTCGGAGCACGTGACGTGGAATCTGGCAGGCTCACTACGCACCCACTTCAGACCGAAGTGGTTGTCAACCGCATAGTCCTCCAAGAACGTCCGAGCATCGTCCATGTTGTCGAAGAACATGCCCTCCTCCGGCTCCTTGGGCATCCCCTTCTGCTTCTTCGGGCTGTGACATGGTTCATCGTCTGAATCACCTGCCCATGGCAGTTTAGCAAAACATGAAAGGGTTTACAAATGTGTACTTGCAATAGCAAGATTACGAATCTGTCCTTCCATCGATATGGTTTGCTTCTTCCTAAGGAAAGCAGACACAAGAAACATCATGGACACAAAGTGAGCATTACTGAGGTGGCCATGTGGGACGGACAGGACCCGACGGCGCCCCATTCTCAACCTAATGGGTCCGGCTTCCGGGACATTGGGGGACCCGGGAGCACGGGGTGGTTCATCCGGGGGTTGGTTGTGTGGGAGGCCGTCAGCCTCGTCCAACTGCTGGGCCCACGAGTCATCTGCCGAATCCCGAGGCAACCAAAATATGACATCGTCAAACGCGCCTGATGGGTCATCCGGCGGTGGGTTATCGGGGTACCACCACAATGCAGGAACCTGAGTGGGTCGAGGAGCGTTCTCGTCAGGACTTTGTTGTGTGGCAACATGCCACGCATGGTTTTGGGAAGCCATCCGAAACATAAGGTATTTCGGCCACAAAATAGCTCGCTATTTATCCGATGTACCCTCCTAGTCAGGCTTACCAGTGTCCCCTACGACTTGGTCGTCCACCATCCCGAAGTCAAGGCAGTTGCAGAAGCAACATTGTTCGAGGGAGCGGAGACGGCGTGAACGACGTCCGTGCGAGACTGAATGACACTGGATCAAACTGAAGCGGGACCCTGCCGAAGCATGGCGTGCAACTGGCGGACCATCCGAGGATAGGTGGACATGTAGGATGAGGGCACTGTCCGCCGATACATTTCATCGTACACACTCTGCTATTGTAGTGCATGTCATAATCGTCCGGCGGCAACGGCTATTTCACCATGCTTTCGAGTACCCTCCTACATGCCCATGGCGAATAGCGGTTGAAAGGATGTCACAACGACATGTGCGCAACAGCTCGTCATGGTGTGCCGGGGAAGTTGCAACACGGACACCTGTCGTACCGTGTAGCGGCGCACTGTAATTGGCCCGCTGACCACCTGCTGAGCTGTCCAGACATCTCTTAGGCTCGGCAACACGTTTGGAGGCCAGTGCATGAACCTTGCCAGCTCACGGCCGAGGTTGGCGCAGGGGGTTTTCCGATGTGACAAGGATACTGCATACGCTGATAAGACGGCCATGCAGACAGGGTCTGTGGAATGACGGAAACCTGATGTAATTCAAATATGTGAACAACGAAAGCATTCCCCCAGTGAAGGAGCACACGAAGTAAGCTAAACCATACATTTTTATGTCCCAAAATATTACCATTGTCGCTGTCATAGTGAACAGTAAGACTCGAGTACATGCATGACGTGTGCTTGTACGAATGAAGAGCAAATTATGTGAAAAATGAAATGATAATACCAGGTCACCCTTATTCGTCAGAAAATGAACGATATACCGTCAAATTACGCGTTCCAAATTTCCGAGGGGTATATGGGGCTTATTGTCCAGGGGTAGGGGCGAATGAGGCTTATCGTGCTGGCGGAGGGGGGGATCGGGCTTATCGCTCCGACGGAGGGGCGGATCGGGCTTATCGTTCTGACGGAGGTGCGGATGAGGCTTATCGTTCCAACGGAGGGGCGGATGGGGCTTATTGTTCCAACGGAGGGGCGGATGGGGCTTATTGTGTGAAACTAGGGGTCTATAGTCATTCCGCCCTTTCCGGAATGGGGGCTGAGTAGTTTGTTTTCTCAGAATGAGGGCGTCTCAGTCATGGTGGAGCGAGAATGGGGGCGACTTACAAAGTCGCCCCCTCTATCTCCCACCTGGACTTTCCACGCACTAGGACACGTGGCCGTGTCGCGACGAGCCTGCGTGAAAGGGGCCCGCGTTCACTGCCAAATTTCCCTCTCGTTCAGTAGTTTCCGCGTTGCCTCACTTTTCCTAGTGTTCAAGTTCCCCGCAGCAATGGCTGCGTCCGTTCGTGGCGCCGTGTCCGCCAGCGATGGGGGCACTGGTGGCGGCGGCGGTAACGGCGGCCGTCAAGCCGACGACAGCAAGACAACGAAGCATCGGCAGCAGCAGGCAAAGCGGCGCTTCATCTTCACACTGGCGTGCGCCATCGTTTTCGTGGTCTGCCTCGTTGCCGTATCGCCTCGCAAGCTCCAGAGTGTCAGGGATGTCACGTCTGAGGCTGCCACGTCGGAGGCTGCCACGTCGGCAGGCGCACTCGGATCGATGGAATCGGGTGGCGTCCAAGCGGTTTCTGGATCGACGAGAGCTGATCCAGCTGCGGCAGCAGCAGACACCGCAGCTGTGGCAGCAGCAACAGCCGCAATGTCAGCAACGACGTCAGCAGGAGGGGGAGCAGGGGGAGTGCTGGGGCCACGTGCGACCCTTCTCAAAGCCTCTGCGGTCCAGGTCGTGCCACGTCAGCCAATCCCGGTAATGGGGGAGGAGGAACTGCGTCGCTTGGTGGAAGTGACGGAGAGGGAAGAAGGGCCGTGTGACGAGGGGACCATGCTGGAAAGTCATCTGCATGCTCCGGAGGATGTGCTGAGACGGGGGATTGCGTATGAAGGAGATCTGATGCGCCTGGACATGTTCTTGCACAAGGTGAGGAAAAAACAGAATTGCTCTCCTATCCATTCTATCTATTTTCCCACCGAGGAGTAGCAGTCGGGATGCCCGTGCCTGTGCGCCTGAAACACACTCTCACCCCAAGTGCTGTGGTGGTGCCCCTTTTTTAACTGTGCAAGGGCCTGATGCATGCACAGCCTGGAGCAAATGGATGTGGGAGGTGAAAAGGTAAACCGCTTGGAGCTGTTTTTCTCGTGTGTGCGAACACAGGCTTG
Organism: Penium margaritaceum; assembly: GCA_023375785.1. NCBI lineage: Eukaryota > Viridiplantae > Streptophyta > Zygnematophyceae > Desmidiales > Peniaceae > Penium > Penium margaritaceum. Next base: position 53,670 of record SZWC01004559.1, read on the forward strand.
TGCACACAAGCATAAGTTCATGTGCACAGGTTTGCGTACGCAAGTGCAGGTCTCGCATACACAAGCCACAGGTTGCAAGGCTGCAAGACACAGCCGCAACCTTGCAAACATGTTCATGCCGCAAGCACAGGGTTGCGGACGCAAGCGCAGGTTTTCACTCACAAGCACAGGGTTGCGGACGCAAGCGCAGGTTTTCACTCACAAGCACAGGGTTGCGGACGCAAGCGCAGGTTTTCACTCACAAGCACAGGGTTGCGGACGCAAGCGCAGGTTTTCACTCACAAGCACAGGGATGCGGACGCAAGCGCAGGTTTTCACTCACAAGCACAGGGTTGCGGACGCAAGCGCAGGTTTCACTCACAAGCACAGGGTTGCGGACGCAAGCGCAGGTTTTCACTCACAAGCACAGGGTTGCGGACGCAAGCGCAGGTTTTCACTCACAAGCACAGGGTTGCGGACGCAAGCGCAGGTTTCACTCTCAAGCACAGGGTTGCGGACGCAAGCGCAGGTTTTCACTCACAAGCACAGGGTTGCGGACGCAAGCGCAGGTTTTCACTCACAAGCACAGGGTTGCGGACGCAAGCGCAGGTTTCACTCTCAAGCACAGGGTTGCGGACGCAAGCGCAGGTTTTCACTCACAAGCACAGGGCACGGTGCACTGTTAGTGCACTTGCAACTGCAAGAGCTGCGAGTTCTGCTTTGAGTGCATGCTGCTTTGAGTGCATGCTTTGAGTGCATGCTTTTTGTGCATCTGCAGCTGTGCAGCTGCACGACTGTGAGCGCCACGCAGCTGTGGTGCAGTGCAGCGTTCCGGTGGACATCTCACTCCCTGTCAGCCGCGCAATTCATGAGTCTGACGGCTTTGACTCTTCCAAAGTTCATCGTGAAGTGGTTCAGAAACAGTTGAAGCTGGCTGTCTTGCTCCTTTGTCCCCTGCGCAGGTGAGGAGGCTGAGGGAGCCCGTGACGGTGGTGGTCGTGGGAAGCACCGCAACCCTCAAGACAGCTGGGTGCAAAGGACCCCAACTCTCCCATCTGTTTGGACAAGGAATGGGAAAGACTGGAAGCGTTGGGAGGTGGGTGATCCCTGCCTTGCCCGGTCTTTGTCATCTCCTCCTTTTCTCCCTCCCTGTCTCCCTCCCTTCTTCCTGCCTTCCCTCCCTCTATCCTTCCTTTCCTCCCTCCCTCCATCCATCCTCTTGGGCATCCCTCACTCTTTCCGTTGCCCCTTTCCTCCCTCCCGGCTTCTCCCTTCTCTGCACTACTTCCCTCCCTCTAGCCCTCCATTCATCCCTCCGCTTTCTCTTTCTCTCCCTGCATTCCTACCCGTCTCCCTCCTTCCTCTCCCTCACTCCCTCCATTCCATCCCTCCTTTCATAGCTCCCTCCCTCCCTCTCACCGGTTTCCCCTCCCTCCCTCTTTCCCTCCCTCCCTCTTCCCTTGCCTCCCTCTCTTCGTCCCTCCCTCCTTCCCTCCCTCCCTCTCTTGCTCCCTGCCCGCCACCCTTCCCACCCTCCCTCCATCCCTCCCTGGCTTCCTTCCCCCTTTCCCTCCCTCCCTCCCTCCCTCCCTAACCCCCATAGTCCCTCTGACCGGCCTCCTCCTTATCGTCCCCCCTCCCGCCCTCCCTCCCACCC